>JAYXIM010041782.1:0-82664 GCA_037575425.1 Anastrepha fraterculus | reverse complement strand
CTTTTAGGAGGAAAACTCTTTAGGGTAACAGAAAACGCTAAATATCTAGGACTTGTACTAGATAGGAAGCTAAATTGGGACCTCACAGTCGCAGATAGAGTACGCAAATCTACGACAGCTATATTCCTGTGGAACACTGGGAAAAAATGGGGGTTGAAACACTGGTGACACTAATACACTGGTTGTACACAGCAGTAACTAGGCCAATCCTCTACTACGGTATTGCAATATGATAGAATGCCCTGGAGAAGGGCGTGAACATTAAACAAGTTGACAGGCTCCAAAGACTTGCATCTGTTCTTATAGCCGGTGCAATGTCAACCACACCATCGAAAGCACTATTTGTGATATTAAACTTCCTTCCGGTAGACCTGCAGGCGCGCAGTGCAGCAATAAGGCTGAGCACTCTAAGTAAGTTATCAAACACAGACTATGGCCACGGCAAAATCCTGGATGGCACGTTGGGGCTTCCCAGACAGGTGGACAATAAAGTTCCGCCTATACTTGCCACTACAACGTTCGTGACCCTTCTACCCTCCAGGGAAGAGTGGGAACGGGACGTGGTAAGACAGGGCGAGTCCATCCATGTATTCACAGATGGCTCAAAGCTCGATGGGAGGGTGAGCGGAGGTGTATATTCCGAACATCTGGGGATCTCCTTCAGTTTTCTCTCTTAACAAGATGGCTGAGACATTTCACCTAATGATAGCATGGGTTCCTGGCCATTGCGACATTGAGGGGAACTGCAGCGCCGATGAACTGGCGAAAATCGGTACCAAATTGCCTGATGAGTACATAGACAACGATATAGGTATACTCTTGCAAACATGTAGACTACGTATCCGCGAGAAAATTGTTAGAGTAGCGAACAAAAGATGGCGCAACGAAGACACTTGCAAAATAGCCCGACAGATGTGGCCGACTCTCAATGCTAAACGCACAGAACTTCTACTAAGAAGATATAAGCATAGTCCTTACACACTGATTTCAGTTATTACGGGGCAATGCCTAATCGGTAGGCACGCCCAGAGAATGGATGTGCAAACACATGACTTCTGCAGAAGTTGTCTAGACGAGGAAGAGGAAGATACGATACCGCACCTTCTGTGTCACTGTCCTGCTCTATCCAGACGTAGACTCGCCATTTTGGGCGGATATTTCTTCAACGGGTTGGAAGACCTCGGCTCTTTCAAAACTAAGGATCTTGCGAAATTTTTGAATAGCACACATTGGTTTAAGGAGGGATAGGGGCTAGTTCCCCATGCGGCATCACAATGTGCCATGAGCCTGAGTGTGTCCTACAATGGACAACCGCTTCAACCTAACCTAACCTAGTTCCTGGTTGAAAACCTGGCGCATGAAAGCTAACGAAACCAAATCTATGTAGATTACTTTCACGCTTCGCTACTGCTCATGTCCTGCCGTATCTCTAAATAACGATCTAATACCGCAGACAGATAATGCCAAATATTTAAATATTCTGCTAGACAGGCGTCTCATGTGGCGATCGCATATATTTTTTAAGCGAAAACAACTTGTGCTGAAACTCCATTCACTTTACTGGCCACCTGGCTCCAAGCCAGCATTGTCACTAGACAATTAAGTCCCAAAAAAAGGATGCAATTCTTAAACCAATTCGGACGCACGGGCTAGACCTCAAAATCTAAGCTGGAAATGCTGCAATGCGCATGTGTGACAATGCGCCATGGTTTGTGAGAAATGAAGCATTGCACCGAGATTTAAATGTTACGGTAATTTACGAAGAAATCAGCTGAACTAGTCAGCGATACAGCAGCCGGCTTGACACTGATTCAAATCCTTGAGCAACTAACCTTTTTAATAACAACTTCACTTCACGAAGATTAAAAAATGTGTGTACGCAAAGCTAAAGTTCTTTAAAATGTAACTATAACTAATACAAAATATTAGTTTTTATGAAAGATTGTTTGCAATAAATGGAGTTAAAAAACAAAACAAATAAAAATAACTTCTAGTGAAATTATTGAAATTGGAGTAATCTTTGACTCCGCTTTTCAGTTTCTTAGTTATTTGAGTCGTACCATCTAAGCTGGAGAATGCTGTCCTTATTTGGAAGCTATATCATCAGTGCCACATTTTTAAACTGGAACTGACTCAAACGAAATGTCTTCGTTTTGGACTCAAATCTTTAAGCTTCATTGATCCAATTCCTTCATTTAATGCAAGGTGCGTATTATTAAACTTAAGATCGTTACAAAGTAGAAGAAGCGTACTTTCACTTTGATTTGTTTCCGATATTATGAGTGGGACAGTTCACTCGCCTTTACTGTTAGAGCGTATTCATTTTCATATACCTCGAAAAAATCTTTGGAGTAATGATTTATTCTTCGACTTCCTGTAACTTCTGATTGAATCTTGTAAGCCGGGCTCGATACTATATCATGATGATTTTGAATAACATCTTGGTCAAAAAGTTCCGGGAATATATTCAGAAATATTTTGAAAATACAAGTTCATGACTCAAAAGTGATATTATCGCCTTTAAAGTACTCCCCTTCCACCGCAACGCACTTATGGCAGCGTTTGATCCAGCTCCCGAAATATTTCTGGAACTTTGTTTTCGATATAGCCATCAGAGCCGTTTTTTCGATTTTCTCTTTAGTTTTTTTCGTCTGTTAAAACTCGTTCCCGGTAGTGGTTTTTTTGATTCGCGCAAACATATCAGATGAATTCGATGGCTGTTGGATTCTATTCGGTTCGTTCTTGGTAAAAGAAGCATGCACTTGGAGCATGCAGAGAGAACAGCTATCAATATCAGTTGGTGGCCACGATAAATATTGCGAATCCGAAGAGTCTATAAAATAGCTTGGCTTGTAAATTGGACGACGAGGAGACTGCCGAACATATGACCTTTTATTACAGCAGGTTCGCCAAGAAACGCAACGACCTAGCAAACAAAAAACTGGTGTGCTTTTAACGTCCCATAATCTAGTCCCACAAATGCTTAATTCGGTTAAAAAGTGGAGGGCGATACAAGTTTTTGCAACACGAATTATCGTGGAACTTTGTAACATATCCACATGACCCACAAAGTATGCGTTCACCCGAATAGCCTTCTTAAATTTATTAAAAACAATATGATTAAATTGAAATCTTTACAATTTGTTTATTCACTACATTCTCAGCTTTCAAGGGCAAAAAAAACAAGATTCCTCACTTCACTTTTTAGATAAAATAATTTCAGCAGCATGTAAATGTGGCACCAAGAAGTCTGCGTTCAGCCTGTTTATTTTAATAATACCGTTACTTTTAAGATATTTTTCCTTGCTTATATTAATTTTTGATAGCGCATTACTTCGACTGAATATTAACAAAGCTTAGTTGAACATTTTATTTATAACTGGAGATAATTAAAGAACATGGAAGGAAAGGGAAAAGAAATAAGGGTTTCTGAGAGGAAAATAATTATAAAAATGTGAAAAGACGGAAAATATTGGAAAATCTATTGGGAGAACGTATTCCTCTATTCAGCGAGTTGTAACAAATTTTCGACACTCTGGAATTTTTACATCTAAGCCCAGGTCAGCGCGTCCGAAAAAATTATCGACCCGGGAAGAGCGTTCTATAATCAACTTGGCAAAGGTTAACCCCCGGATTACATCCTCAAAATTAGTTGAAAACATAAATCAAACATTTAAAAAAAGTATTTGCGCTGAAACTTCCAGAAAAGTTCTACGTCAAGCTGGATACCATGCTAGAGTCGCCCGAAGAAAACCTTTCATTTCTCTTCTAATGAGTACATAAATAAGCCTCCCGAGTTCTAGAAAAAAGTAATATTTTCAGACGAAAGTAAATTTTGTATATTCGGAATAAAAGACCGTCAAATTGTTTGGTGAAAACCTGGAACTGCTCTTGAAAAGCAAAATCTTATTGGCACGGTTAAGCACGGAGGTGGCGGGTTATGGTTTGGGGCTGCATAGTGGCAAATGGGTTGGCTCTGTTAGAATTTATTGAATCGATAAATGGGGATACTTGAACATATTAAAACGGAATTTAAAGCATTTTGGTTTCAAAAAGATAACGACCCGAAGCACACAGCCGAGATCGTTAGGTTTTCTTAACCCTATCGAGCATCTGTGGGGTCTATTGGAAAAAAGAATTCTTCAGCAAGTGATTACTAGTAAAGAGGTTTTGCGGAGTGTCATGCAGGCAGAATGGAGGAAGATAACAGCAGAGGAAACAGAGAAACTAGTAAGTTCAATGCCAAATAGGCTGAGTGAAGTCCTGAAGCAACGTGGATATCCAACTAAATATTAGATTTAATTTTTGCATATAGCATATCATGTTTTTGTATTAGACTTTAAGACTGAACGCAGACTTTATGGTCGCTTTATTTACTTGTTACAGCCATTATTCACCGTTATCTAAAAACTTATGTGAGGAATCTTGAAATTTATTTTTGTTTTTGAAACTTAAACATATAATAAACATATAAATATATACAAATTTATAAGAATTATAAAATCAGGTTGTGTGTTTCATTCACTAAAAAGTTATTGTAGGGTGAACGCAGACTTTGTGGGGCATGTGTATATATTGGAGGCGAAGAAATGATGCTAGACGAACGCAGCAATACAATCACAGCTGCCGTGTTGATAAAATATAGCAAGCCGAACAGCAGACGAATGTAACTGACGATTGAACTCATTACTCACGACAGCCTCCTAACACAATTACCGAATCGGTAACCCTGTAGAATGAACTGTCAGACTAGTGGTGTTTTAGTGGCGTTAAAGTACCACAGTGACTAAGGCTTTGGATGCTTTATAAAAAAACTTATAACTATGAAACATATAACTATAACCATGGCTATGACGTACTCGTGGACACTCCTGAACATTTTATTTTATTTCATATTAGCGAAACAGCCTTTCAAATTTCTTAACTCCAAATATAGTAATTCAGAATACCAAAGTTTTCCTGCTCGGCGCCCGACTAAATTTTACCATTTATTCATCTATAAAAGCGGTTGTCTGCCTAACCACTTAGACGTCTGTTTGAATGGCTGCTCACAATTGAGTAATGAGACTTTCCATTGATACCGTATATTTATTTATGTTTGTTACAATAGTCGAATGGTACATTCATACACAAATACACAAAATGTGCATATATACTTTACATGAATTTAGTAAGTCTGTGCCGTTGAAATGTGTAGACGTTGTGCTCAGTTTCAATTTCATTGTTTGCAATTATTGAATAAATGGGTGTTTAAAGCTAAATCCGAATTGCTCGATTCAAAAGCTGTTGCAGCTTTACATATACATATACATATATTTCATGCATACAATATATTGCGCAACACTTTGGGTTTATATAAATGTGCATATGTACTTAGGATCCTTCGGATGTGTTGACTTACTGCTAAGTATTGAATACTGCATGGGCACTTTCATAAGTTTAGCTGAAGTTTTGAGGGCGTGATAATGATTCCTTGCACAACAGCTTGAGCAATTATTTATAAGGTATCGTAAGGCATCATAGCAGTGTAGAGTAATTGAATTAAAACTTATTTTTGAATCATCGGTTTAACATATTTGGAAATGAAATTTCCTTTCTACTTTCACTTTCAAGCAATGCATTTGCCGCAAAGTTTATGCCTTCATTGAGACCAATGCAATTAAGTCTTGCCTGAAGTAGAGCACTTATTATAGAAAATTCGTGAAATTGGCCGGCTAGTGAAGTAGTTAGCGACAGTCACGTTCCACAAAATCGTACGATCTGGATATTAATTTTGGCCGACCCGGGAGAGATTGTGGTCATTAAATTTAGCAAACCAAGATTGCACAAGCCACACAGATAAGAGTTTTCCACAAATATTGATCGCTCATAAGATCAAATGGCTTACAAGTTAATATAAAGAAGACCAAGTCTATGAGAATTAACGTAATCAACAACACAGAGTTTAAAATAGACGGAGGACAAGTTGACGATGTAAACAAATTTGAGTATCTAGGTAGCATCCTAACCCCCGATGGTGGCACAACGGCTGACATTCAGCGTAGGATATCCATAGCGACGAACACGTTTGCTGGGATGTCACGAGTGTGGTCTAACAAAGCGCTTAAAAGAGACACTATAATCGGTATATTTAATGCTTGCGTAAAATCTGTGTTACTGTATGGTAGCGAAACGTGGCACATGAAACAAGACTCAACGAGAAAACTACAGGCATTCGTAAACAGATGCTTGCGACGCATTATCGGTATCTGGTGGCCACGTACTATATCTAAACCTCGCCTGTGGCAACTGACGAACCAAAAACCTATTGAAAAGGAAATAATGCACAGAAAGTACAAATGGATCGGGCACACCCTCCGAAAACAACCCGATGAAATAGCCTACTCAGCCTTACAATGGAACCCGCAAGGCACTAGAAACAGAGGGCGTCCCAAAATGACTTGGCGTAGATGCGTTAACCAGGAATCCAAAAAGTCATTCAATGAATTAAAATTCCTAGCCAGCAATCGGAATATGTGGAAATCTTTTGTAGATAGACTAAGTTCTTAGTACATATACCTATATGTATCGTAATACCTGAACATGTCAATAATAATAATAAGATCAAATTGCCTATGAAGGCATTAAATAATCACTTCTGAGCTCGTCTTATATCTAGGCTGTAACTAATTGCAATTGATCGGAAGATGATGACTTCGAACTAGAAATATTTTTAAATTATTTTTATTTATTTATTTCCAAGATACGGCAACTGGTAATCAGAAGACTCGCATGTGATTTTGGAGAATCCAATTTATCCGCTGGGCTTGGTGATGTTATGGAGATTTTACAGTAATGAAATCACTATTTTTCTTTCGATTATGTTGCCCAAATGGCCACTTCGGTCAATGGAGACCGCTGCAAAATTACGCTTACCAAGTTATTGGAGGCTGGATTTGCAAACACAGGCTTAGTAGATCAGTTTATCTATCAAACAAGGTTTTGTAAATTCGTTATTCGTCATCATAAAGATGTTAATTGACCGCTTCGAAGCTGAAATTTTGTTTTGTGGAGCTCCCCAAAAGTTCCCTATTCTACGTACAGTCCAGAACTGAATTCAGGTTCTTGAGGATATTAAAATCCGTGCCAATATTGAATTATAGGAAAACTAAGTATGTAATATGGATTAGCATGCATTACTACGAAGCTAGTTGTGTACTCACATGAATAAACTCACATTTCATAAATACAATTGGAATGTTTGATCTGACTGCTATTGATAAGTGATCCAAGTAGCTTGAACATTGCAATCAATTTTTCTAAAAATTAGTTTATTTATAGGCTGGAGTCATTATTGTCATCATCGTTTCCTTTATCTGGCATTGGAGCATAGCACTTCAAAGCTCGAGGCGTGGCAGAATAATAAAGGTGAAGTAGTTATGAAGGCAGCTTTCCGTATTATTTGTGTGACATTCGGCTACTTTATATAATATTTTGCAATGTGGCCTCTCGTTCAATTCACTAAGTGTTGTAATTCTACGATTCTACTGTTTTTAAATTTTATTCATCAAAGAAATGCTAACGGTAATCCCAGTACAAATTCAAATTCATCATCATCGTAGAAGTTGTAATCATGCTGGCTACAAAAAATTGTCACTGCAATGCATCGCCACCGATTCTAACGGTAATACGTGCCAAAAGTGTGCGGTCATCATTTGCGGATTCGCTCTTTGTATAGTTCAAACGATTTTTTGGTAAGGGAATTTATAATTTTTATTTAATCAGATTTTAGTTTATCGGCTAAACTAGATAGGCGGGGACCTCCGAGCATTGGGGTTCCCGTGAAAATCTGTGGTGTACTCCTGGAAAGAAGGGCCTCCCGTTAACTGAGCGAGCGGTAGGTTATTGCGCAAACGTGGACAGTCGCGAGATTCTTCTGCCCGCGGGTAGATCGGGGGCCCTCGAGGGAACTTCTAAGGCCAACAAAGTCGCAGATTTCGAATTTGGTGGGTATCCTTACCGGACATTGTCAGTTAGGTGTCCATGCGGTGAGACTTGAGTTTGCTTTTTGAACCACCAATTTTTTTGAGAATGGTAACACAAATGACATGTCAAATATGTTGATAATTCACTTAAAGGTTTGACATTTACGAAATGGGACGCTATACGCTTGAACAAAATTGGGAAATATTGAAAACCTATTTCCAAAGTGGGGAGTCCTCGTCTTCTTCCGCGGTTACAGTAAATGGCGCGCGTTACCGTGACATGCTCAACGAGTTTTTGTTTCCAAAAATTGAAGAGGATGATATGGACTACATTTGGTTTCAACAGGACAGTGCAACTTGTCACACTGCCAAAGTTACACTCGAACTTTTGGCTACCGTTTTTGAATTCCGATATCAATTGGCCGCCTCGGAGCTGTGATTTAAGCCCGTTGGACTATTTTTTGTGGGGAGCCGTTAAGGACAAATGCTATGCGAACCGTCCAGAGACGGTTGATGCTTTAAAACACGAAATCGAAGTTGCCATTCATGAAATTGGAGCCCAAACAATCGAAAATGTGCTTAAAAATTGGATTGATCGAATGGCCTACTGTAAAGCCAGTCGTGGCAGTCATTTGAACGATATTATTTTTCATTCATAAATGACAATGTTCAATCTTCAAAATAAAAAAAAATTTTAAAAAAATATTGATTAGTTTTTTTTTTTTATAGCCGATTCAAAAAGGAAATTTTACATGGCCCACCCTATACAAACGTAATTCGCCATTGTTGGTCTTCATCCTCCATTCAAAAGCTCCTTCTTCCTCTTTCTACCTGTTTGATTCTTTTCCCTCTGTTTTTTTTTTACCTCTATGGTATTTTCTCTATGCTATAACAATGGACGAATTTTGATTCTTTGTCCAAGTTGACACCCTCGCGGGGGGCAGCCATTTATCCCATCCTAGTTTATCGGTTTTCAATATAAGTCTGCGCGAACCCGTGCAATGGCTGTAACAAGAAAGGAAATTGACATTGGCGAGATGAAAATCATAATAAAATTGTAGGAAGAACATGGACATCAGCTCAGAAAATACCGAAATTATAACTTCTCGGTCAAGAGCATGGCGTCCGTGTAGAAATAGAAAGGGAAAAACCCAGTATTATATGGCTTGAGAAGAAAGATGCAAAGATAAGTGCTTCAAACGTAAAAGGTGAAATAAGGAATAAGTTTCAAAAATATATAAGTGCTTCAATTTCCACAAGATTCTTAAGAAAATCCGGCTAAGATGCAAGAGTTGTCTAATAAATAAGCAAAAACTCGTTGCTCTCGCAAGTGAGTGCTTGTGTAGCCTTCAATTTTTTGAAAAAATGGTTATTTCTTTCGGATGAAAGCAAGTTTTGCATTTTTGGTATCAAAGAAAAAAAATTATAATAATAAAGGAAAATGTCTTACGAACTGTGAAAGATTTTGGTGGTGGGTCGATTGTGTGGTAGTGTACACCATCTGGTGGTGAATACTGCATTCAACAAGGCAATGGCCCCAAGCATACGGCTCTTATAGGAAAGTTATGTCTCCTCTATATTACCAACACTTCCAAATTCACCACATTTAAACTCTATTGAATAATTAGTGGCGCTTCGGGCAAGAAATATAAGGAAACACCAAGTTACAGGCAAAGAGGTATTGAAAGATGTTATGCAAATGATTCCTATTCAGCTGGTGGTGTAGGAGTTTTCATACACGATGTACTTTATATGAGTGCGAAATCACACGTTATAGTTTGGCGAGCGCTCAGAAAACACATATTAGTTCAAACAAAGAGTTATATAACTTCATTTTGAACATTTTCTTGAAGAATTCTCACGCTTTAAATAAGGAAAAGGCAACAAATCTCGTCATTTTAGGAGACTTCAATGCGGATCTAATAGAGACCAAAGTCACAGTGGATAATTATCTTGCACTTATAGCGAAAAATGGCTTAATCCCGTATATTAATGGTATTACTTGGTCTGATTCTGGTACCTGTCTATAAGTAGATCACGTTTTTAGACGATTCAATACTAGGTCTTAATAGGTTTTGTTGGTATAAACATTGATCTTGGATTTGTGACCATTGTTTGACAGGTTGATTTGAAGGTTTATTGAATATGGAACTAAATAATATTAGTGAAATATTATCAAATGTTACGAAAATTAATTTTAGCTTTTATGGGAAAAATGGGAAACTATTTATGCAGAAAACTAGACGTAACTAGATATATATACCTATGAAATGAGACTTTTACAAATTTAATCTTCAAAATAATAGTCATCGCTAGCGACACATTTTCCTCATCTCTCAAGCAATTTGTGGATGCCGCGCCAAAAAAACTGCCCCTCTTTGGCCGTAAACCAATGATCGAGCTATTTTTTGGCTTCTTCGTGAGAATTGAAGCGCTGCTCGGAAAGTGTGTGGCCCATCGATGCAAACAAATGATAATCGGAAGGCACCAAGTCCGGTGAGTAAGCTGCATGCACCAGCGGTTCCCAATGGTACGTCTCCACCAACTCCCGGGTCGCTCTTGTTCGATGTGGCGATGCATTGTCATCAAGAAAAATTACTTTGTGACGCCGATCGGCATAATCTGGGCATCACCGTCAACTGTTTCACCTGGCTTTAATAGCTCGAACCAAATCATACCACGCTGATCCCAGAAAACACACAGCATTGCCTTGCGGCCGAAGCGATTTGATTTGGCCGTTGTTTTTGGCTTGTGGCAGGGCGGACCACACGATCGTTTACGCTTGGGATGGGAGAAATACATCCATTTTTCATCACCCGTAACGATTCGGTGCAAAAAAGACTCCCTTTTGAAACGGGAGAGCAGCATTTCACAGGTGGTTTTTCGGTTCTCTTGCTGCCATTCAGTCAGTTCATGCCCATGTCTATCACACGTTTGGAAATGGTTTTTTGCGCCACTCCAAACTGCTCTGCCATCATATCCTGCGTTTGCCCATCATCTTCATCCAACAATGCTTGCAATTCGGCGTCCTCAAACTTTTTCGGTGGCCGGCCACGGTCCACGTTCTCCACCCTAAAATCACCACTTGGGAATTTTTCAAACCACCTGAAGCACTGTTAGCACTCTACTTAGAGCATGTCCACCATAAGCTTCTATAAGCATTTGATGAGCTTGAGAAGCGTCTTTCTTCAATTGATAACAGAAAATCAACGATGTCCACAAATCGTAATTAAAGGCACGAATTTCGACGTTTTTAGGAGCGACGAAAATGCATTGTTGTATGACAGTCTTGATGTTGTTCCACAAATGAAGGGACCTAGAGTTACAAGCCCCGTGAAGTACTACTTAACGGTTATCCCGCGGGAGGGAAACGGAGCTGGGGTGGGTTTTAGTGGGTGAGCCGAACGGCAAATCTCACACCTTTCGGCTTTCAATGCTTTATGCCACCTCTATAAACAAAAAAAAAACAAAAAAAAAAAACAGTTTCAAGCCGACTCCGAACGGGAGATATTTTTATGAGGAGCTCGGCTACGGCGGCAGATGTAACTAAAGCGACTTATTTACTTTCGAGTATTCTTAAAGCTCACATAAGCAAATCAAGCTTCACTAATTTCCCTTAATAATCCGATCTTACACTAAAGCCTTCGATCACCCGAATGCTGGTTAAAAAATTAGGCAAAAAAATAAGCTACGCATAAAATGGAATAGGTACCTTACAAATGCTTGCGTGCAACGCCTGGCAAACAGACTGCAAAGAGAAATTCGTTCTAAGCATGCAAAACGTTGGTGTTTGTCTGGTGTCATGCCATATTGCCATTTGCTTTTCTATTCTTTTAATTGTGTTTGCTTTTTAGCATTCCATAAAATTCTGTCTGTTGATTTATTGTTGTATTGCTACAAACAAGCACATTGCAACACATTAAGAAGCTGTAGGGTTGAATTAAATCAAATTGTTGAAAAAGTATTTTCAGGGAGTGAACCGAAACTTACGGCACTGAGATATAATGTTTGTTCTCTTCAACACTTCATCCCTTTTGGAAATATTTCCATCCATTTCGTTTTGATTTCGGCTTTACATATTAATGCGTATTGCTATGTAAATGCAGCAAAATGATTAAGAACGTATGAAATTTTTTACTTTTCCGATGAAATTTTTTTCCAAACGTATTATTCTTATGTATGTATTAGGGCGGGTCGATTTAAAAATCGCTCATTGCTCTGTGAAAATCGAATTCTAGGGATCAAAATAAGAAACTTTGCCGAAGGAACCATACCTCTAAAACGAATAAAATCAGCTACATGGCTATGTTTTTTCTTTATTTTTATTTATTTATAATAATATCTATTTTTTCTCTTAAGAAATTTATTTAGTCAGAACATATGTAAATGAAAAAATTAATTTAAGTGAGTTATAGAAAAGAAACTAAAAAGTTCGACCCAAATTGGGGGACATCAGAATTCGTTTTAGAGGTATGGTTCTTTCGGCAAAGTTTCTTATTTTGATCCCTAGAATATGATTTTCACAGAGCAATGGGCGATTTTTTTTTGCCTTCCCACAAATCGACCCGGCCTAGTATGTATGTATAGTGTATACGTGTATATGTACTTGAGGGGAATATTAAATACAACAACAAGCTAGCGAAGTGAACACACCTATTAAAAGGCATTACTTTTGGCCACATATAATGAAGGTTCAAAAAAATATTTTTGCCAATAATTTGCTGCAAATAGTTAGCGCACACTTTCCACCGACAAGTGGGCACATCGACCTAACAAATAATGTGTTTGAATATTTATGGAAGGATGTTTTATATATCTAATAATTATGGCAACTAATGCAGGCATTTTGTTACAGAGCGACTTTTTATCGATGATGTAGATAAATACTTCCCTATACAATAATCGGCGATGATGCATTCCCGCTTCAAAAACACATTATGAAGCCGTACTCAGACAATAAAAGTAAACAAACATTTAATATTCGAATTTCGAGAGCTCGACATATTGTGGAGCATGCCTTGGAATTCGGGCCAACAGATTCAGAATACTACAGCATATAAAAAAATGTCCATAGAAAATGTAGAGCTCACAACGAAAACATGTTGTCTTTCACACCACCATATAGCTCCTGGTGACGCTCAAGCATGCTTGTCCAGCAGCTTATATGTATGCGTGTCGGGTGGCACACGTACTTGCTTCGTGTCACACATACTTGTTGTCGGCTTTTGCATGATGAAAATCAAAAATTTTAGATATTAGCGTCATGCATCCGACACGCACACATATAAGCTGTTGGACATGCATGCTTGAGCGTCACCAGGAGCTAATATGTTGAGCTACACGAATGTTTATTTATAATTGCCATACTCAGTCGCATCGACCACACCCTGTACTATCCGGCGAGCAACAACATAAATCCAAAAGTGCTGGGCAGTCCGTACGACAAGGATTCGAAGATTAATAAGGAAACCACATTGGCAAGAATTCAAGCAATACTTATAGATATCCGGTCAGTCCATAAGTTCGTGCGTGTTTTACCCATAATTTCACTTGTGTACGATTTTTGCATACAAACAATTATTTGCGGAACATAACGAAACCATTTATATTTTCTTTGATATATTATGCATTCAACAAGTGATTTTAATTGCGGATAGAAGCACGTGGTGTTAAAAAATAAAATGGGATCTTCGAACGCGTATAAGAGGCATATTTTGTATTTTTTTATAAAAGTAGTAAAAATGCAACAACTGCTGCTGCAGAAATAAACACTGTTCACGGAGAGGATACCGCGAGTATACGGACTGCGCAAAAGTGGTTTTCAAAATTCCGAAAGGGGTAACTGCGACGTGGAGGATGCCCCGCGCGCTGGTCGTCCTGAAGTATTTAACTCCGACGCCTTGCTCGAGCTCGTGGAAGCTGAGCCAAATTTGACAGTCGATATGATAGCTCAGAGGTTAAATTCATTGCATGGAACAGTTCACAGGCACCTGGTTCAGTTGGGAGAGGTTACAAAGCTGGGAAAAAGGGTTCCGCATAGACTTTCCGTCGCCAACCTTCAGCAGAGAGTGAATGTGTGTTCTCAGCTGCTGCAACGACTTGAAAATTAAAGTTTTTTGAACCGCATCGTTACTGGTGATGAAAAAGGAGTCCTATACAAGAATCCTGTTTGCTAACGCCAATGGTTAGATAAAGATGAAACACCAGAACCGGCCCCTAGAGGTGGCCTTCACCCCAAGAAGATTCTCCTGTCTATTTGGTGGGATATGGCCGGTATTGTTTATTATGAACTTCTGGAACCAAACCAGACAATAACTGCTGATTATTATTTCCATCAGCTATCAAACCTGAATGAGGCATTTAACAAAAATCGACCGTCTTTAGTGAATAGACGCAAAGTTTTGTTTCACAACGACAACACAAGACCCTCGGGCCACGGATACTTCCGGAGATACCTATACCGTATGGGCAAGGAAACCGATTTCAAGTGCATATACTGCAAAGCGCTGAGCGATGACGCTAAACATACATGGCTCGCGGAAAGAAATGCTATGAGGGAGCAGATTGGCGACATCGCACCGAGCAACATAATCAGCAAAATGCTCGAACGCGAGGACAGCTGGAACGCGGTAAAGAAATACATCGAGAACGTACTACGGAAAAAAAGATCGACCTCGACACAGTGCAGCAAAGTGAAGCCGCACAGATAGGGGCACAAGAAGACGAGCCTATATCATGAAAGCTGGGGCCGAATCGTAACAATCGTGAACGAGCAATTCGTCACGCAAATCGGATTATAACTATCGTGAACGTGTCATCGCTATCGTTATTCGGTATGATGACAAACGTCTTCGAGTAATCGAACAACTCGTTCGTTCGAATTGTCATTCGATCGGTTATTTATAAACGTAATTGCGCAGAATTTCAAAGCATTAACGAAAAATGTAAGAATAACTAAAATATATGTAAATTGTGTAACTTTAAATGAAGTTTTATAATTTCAGGACAAACTGTAATAAATTAAATAGCAACCAGAAGGATATAATGGCTCATTTCATGAGTGAGCACACAGATTTGGCCAAAAATTCCTTGCCGAATTGTGCACAAGGAATTAAAATCCATTATATTCCAAATTTTTATTCAAGTTTTATGTAAATAAGTATATATGTAATTGAAGTTTTATTTAAGTTTTTGTAAGTCTGTATATATTTAAGTTTTATTTAAGGTTTTTGTAAATATGTATATATGCATTTGAATATTTATTTCAGTTCTTTTTAAATAACTATACCTGAAGTTTTGTTCAAGTTTAAATTAACTAAATTTTGCGTTTTTAAATGGAGTAAAAAAAAGCAATAAATGAAATTGATTTTGAATAAGTATCGATTAGTGTTTCGAGTTATTTTATTTTATTTTATGTCGAGTTCATCAACGAGATTTTAATGTGATCTCTGATTGTTTGGCCGATTCTAGTATACTGGCCTTCTTCAGACACTATGTCAGATGCGGTTTGACTCTCTGAATTTGTTGCTGTAAAGCTCACATTAAATTGTATACAAATGTTGTGAAGCGCTGCACACACATTCGCAAACCTAGCCACTTTTATAGGATCATATCTTCCTCTTTTGTTGTACTCTAGGATTCTCCACCGACCTTTCAGTACACCATTAGTTCGTTCAATGATGCACCTTGCCTTGGAATGAATTTCATTGAACCTTGCTTCACCTGATCCGTCCGATGGATTTCTGTACGGTGTTATGCACCACGGCTCAAGTGGATATCCAGAGTCCCCTATTAAAAACAAACAACACGTAATTTAGCACAATCTAAATCAATTGTAATTACATATATATGTATAACACATACCTAGCAGCCAGGCATTGTCACTCCTATTGTGCAAAAAACGATGTTCCATAACCATTCGTTCGTTTGAATGCTTCCATATGAATGAGTCGTGGGCTGCACCCCCATATTGGCAGTTTATTGTGAGAATTTTCGTAGTGTGGTCGCAAATCTAACAGAAACAACCTTAAAGTAACATTCCATCTCTTTATTAAAAAACTCACCAACATCGCATTTATGCTATGAAAACCCGTCCTGTTGAAATACATGTGCTCGTTGACCGTGGGCTTTTGTAGTCCAATGTGGGTGCCATCAATGCATCCAACCACTATTATTAAAAAACGAACATTAAATAAATTTTTCACAGCTAAAACATGGATTGAATTTACCTCCTGGAATTTGATAGTTCTCAACAAACCACTCTTTGCACCTCCTCGAATCATCTGGCTCAAATTTAATGTGTTTAGGACACAATTTGGCTTCAATTTCTTCCAAAACATTGCCCGTTAATTTCGAGACAGTGCTCTGGCACATTCCTATCAAATAGTCATTGCCTATTGCATGCTGATAGCCACCACTTGCGAGTAGGCTGAGACACGCAGCCAGTTGGAGCACCGCCGGAACAGCTTTTGTGTCTTGGCAATTTATATTTATGTTATTTAAAACATAATTAAATGCTTCTTTGCTTAAGCGAAACCTTTTGATAAACCTGTAAGCGAAGGATATTTTATTACCTATTTTTCGTCATATATAAAGTACTTACGCATTGTTTGATAATGCTAGCGGATTGCTTTTGTCTCGAAGTTGTTTTCGCACAACTCTTTCATTATTTTCTTCATCGCTGGAACTTAAATAAAAGAAAATACTCGGATCCATTTAAACTTTTTATATTTTCGTTACTTTCTGCGGTTTATTTTGACACTTCAAATTCTATTGTGACTTAAAAAAACGAAGAAGATGAGAAAAATAATCGATAAACAAAATTACAATTACGATACATCTTCTTCCGACTGTTATGATCCCAACTCGTTCATTCGATTATCGACTCACGTTATTTGTGTTCGAACGATTGTCGTTTCGTTAACGACTGTCACGATTCGACCCCTGGTTACAAATATGGTGGACCCAGACATGGGTGAATAGAATTGGTCCTTTATGGATGCCGTTCTGGGCCCTCCCGAAGTAATATAGAGGGCAGTTCCGGGAAGGATGTCTCCCCACAAGGAGAGGAGGGATCGTTTTAGTGGCCACACCGTACGACGCAGCAGACGACGGTCGCCGTAAGTGCGAAGGTATTTTGAACCCTACCTCACCCACCAAAAAAAAAAATAATCGGAAGGGACATCACTTTTTTGAAATGCAAAAAGTGAAATATCAAAAACATTTGCTTACTTGAGCAAGTGCTTCAACTTGAACTTATCACCTTCACCTTCACATCATTTTTCCCTTATTACTTATTATTGGCGGGGAGCCTTAAAAAATTGCTTACTTACTTGATATCACTCTTTAAAATTTATTGCCAAAAAATTTGCTTCACATTCATCAACTCAAAATTCTTAACAACAAAATCCAAATCCGTCGTCACCTAAATTCAAGTAACTTACCTGTGACAGAATTTACCCTAAGGCAAATTTCAAAAGACGTTCAATTTCTTTGGTTGGACGAATGATACACCAGCGCCAGCTCATTTGAGTGCGAAGACACGTAAGTTGAAGATGCCTACAGGCGTCAACTGTATGAAAGCCGCTGCTCAACTTGATACACATACACATACATACATATCTACATATGTATGTACGTACGTGCTAAGTAGGTATGCATATAAATGCCACATAAATAAGCACACAAAGGCGTATAAAGTTTAAAAGGCGACCTTTAACGCTGAGTTAGGTAAATAGTAAGCGAGCTGGTAAATCCCTTTGGGGCTGCCGAAGCGCCAGGTGAGATTTAAGAGATGACAAGAATAACATATACTTTGAAAAGTTTTGCCTGTTAATAAATGCAATAAACAAATGAGTAAATAAACTTTGAGTTTGCATGCGGGCGAATAAGAAATACGAAAGGGAATTACACAAGCAACAAGAGAGGGGCGACGACTGCTTGAACTTCTACATACATACTTATGAAGGTAGTACAATAAGAATAAGCAGAAGAATAAAATATTTTTTATGACCTTTTCATTTATTCTTTATTATAATGTATTCGAGAATTATTTTTCTTATTTAATATTTACTGCTAAGTTCTTGGACATTTTTTTGGAAATGCAAAAGCATTGAATTTATTTCCATTATTCATCAACTTAATTTATTTTTATTTTTGTGTTTATCATTATTTAATATTCACTACTCTAAAAGCAAGTTCAATGCCGCCATTTGTTACTCACTAATTTATATGCAGTAAAATTAGACAAAATTGTAAAAACAGCAGCACAAACAATTTGCACATTTAAAATGTCATAAAAATTTGCGTACCAACAATAAGCCCGAATAAAAATTTCGCAGAAAATACATATGTAAGTTCGTCGCTTATGTGTACCTTAGGGATGTAATTTTTTCGATTTTTACGATCCCGAAATGTTCGGAATATCGTTATTACAATTCCGCGGTACCCGAATTTGGATATTTCTTATTGTGCTGCTTACCTAGCTGTAAAAAATTTCCATCAATATTGTTTGGGAAGCTCGCCACATAAAGGGTGGTTAAATTTCAAGGGCCGATGTTGAATGTGAACCACACCTAAACGTCAACGACACCGTTGGACTTCTTTTTTGGGGTTATTTGAAAGAAATTGTATACGTCGATAAGCCAGCAACAATTGAAAAGCTAAAGGATAAGATAATTCGGCACATTAACGGCATAGAACCTCAATTATGCCTCAGCGTCATCGAAACCTTGGACCATCGGATAGAGGTGTGCCGCCGAGGCCGCAGCGGTCGTTTGGCCGATATTTTGTTTCATACATAATTGAGCCACACCTATCATGATAAAGAGAAATGACAATAATTTCCTAAACAATTGTATTTTATTCAAAATCAACACCGACCCTTGAAACTTAACCACCCTTTGTAATAAATAACAAATAAATGGGTTTTAAATCTAATTTTTTACTTAAAGTGAAAATTCTTTCATTAAAACAAAACAAAAGATGGCGCTTAAGCATGTTCATATCAGATAAACTAATTTAAGGTGTGTCGCAAAAAGGTCGTTGCAAAAGACCTAGGGTAGGTTAGCATAAATGGCTGCCCAAACGAGCGCACACTTGAACAAATAATCAAATCCATTGTGATGTCATACAGATGACGAAACCCCGAACAGTGGGAAAAAGGACGAAGGGGCTATGGATTGAAGGGTGAAGACCAAACGGTGACTAATTACCGCTTCAAGCTGCTGATGATATCCATCAGGTGACTAATATGGTTTAAAGGCTTGCTATAGCCGCAGGTGTAGCAAAATAGTGAGGGCCCCGATGTCTGAATCTTAGCACGACGAGAGCAGGACAGCTGAGGACGCATCCACTTCATCCTCCATACAGCTTCCGCCGCAAGGACTTGAGCAAATACCAAGCTCCACCGGACACACAACAAATTCAAGAGAGATATATGGCTTTGTTGGTCTCAGAAGTTCCCTCGAACGCTCCCAATTTACCTGAGCCCAGAAGGAGCTTGCAACTTTGCACATTTGCCAACTAGCCTAGTTCTAGCTGAGTTGACACGAAGCCCATCTTTACAGGAGCAGACCACAGGCTCTCAGCGGGCTCCCAATCTTCTTATTGTGCGATGAAACCCTTTCGAAGGTTACTTGAAGAGCCAGCAGATTCCCGCTATGCCACCGTGAATGGGAACCCAAATGAACTTAATATCGCAGCAAAAGACCTAAGAGTAATCGAATGTAATTTGTGAATTTTTTATCTCGTACAATTTAAGTGGAACAAGTGGAGAGAAAGAGGTTTGAATATATACTCGTTTTTTTTAATAAAAATCAAGCAAAAAAACGAAAGAAAAAAAGCAGAAACGTTCAAAAATATCCATATTTGCGAAAACCATAAAGTCAGTGTTGCTTCCCCGCTATGTAAGGGGATTTATCTTACTCCATTTCATATGCTTCGTTAGAAATTACAAATTTGTTCATTTATTAAAATTAATTTAATTTCCCAACAGTCCCGCAATTTTCGGAACTGGGAGCCCGTTAATTTACTTGTTAATTTTGCATATCTGTAGTTATAAATTTATAGTAGCTTTTTATGTAAAATTTTATTTATTTTTTTTTTTTATTTTGTTTATTTTTATTTTGTACACTGCATGCAAATTTAGAAAATACTTTAATTAATAATTTGGTATGCTAAATGAAATACTAGAAAAGGAAATAACTAAAAATTTTATAAAATAACGCTAACACCAGCGAGTAGACAATGAAGAGCGTCGTATAATGTAGCACTTTTAGACTGAAAAAGATAGAGAAAAGTAAATATTTATCAACTGGTTATCAATAAAGAGATTATTATTATTGTATTAATTTATCAGGTTTGAGCTATCGGACCTTTCACTCGCAGTTTCAAGGGGTATAAATAATTGACCGGTACTACTACCTTAAATGTCTTACATCAGGTTATATCTAATATAGATGTCCTCTGCCTCAGGTTGGGGAATATAATTAGTAAATTTTCCGTCTTGCCGACAAATTTCAAGATATCTGCAGCAGAAGCATTCTTGATTTCATTCGAATCCATTTGATCTCGATGAAAGATGTGCAGTCTTGTTGTTGCCAAGGCAATACAGTTGAACAAGATATGCTCTGTGGTTTCATCATCCGCCAGACAAAGTCTACGTACACTCTGTCTCATTCCCAAAATTAATTTTCGAGAGATGGAGAGTAATAGTGGCCTGTCGCATGTTATGTAGTTCCCCATTGTAGATAAAAGGTCCTAGAAACTTTTTGGCTTAACGTAGTTATTGTGTGAATTCCCAGTGGGTAATTCTTTATATATTCTCCCACTGCATTCTTCACTGCATTCAACTTTTGCTCAGTGAATTCCACAGTACGGTGCTGGACCGTGAAAATCTGCTGCCGACCCCACCCTGGCGAGTTCATCAGTATTTTATTACATTTATTCAAGGGATATATGTATGTAGTATTATAATAGGAGTAACTATAAATAAACCATCAACCATTATTAAAAAAATCCTTAACTAATCCGATGAGTGTCTATCTGGATGTGCCCATATTTGAGCTGATACACTTTCGCCACTTTCGATTCATGACTTCTGTGCTCGCTACAAAATTCCACTGCTTGCCGTTTAAAACGATTTAGCATTGATCAAGCAAATTTGAGCCTCTTCTTTTCGCCAAGCGTTAGCAACCGACTTGTATTTAGAGATCTGGCGCCGACATTCAAATACAAGAATGAAAACTGTTCTGGAGAATAAATTTTATTGCTCATGGTGTCCGTAATGAAAGAAATGCCTTGAATCTTTCTCCTGCGCTTAAGACTCTGTAGACGCAGAATTCTTCATCAAAGATTTTGCGATGCCATAGAATCAGATGACAAGCGAATAATCCAGGTACTTTCGACGTCATCGTCACTTATTCTAAAAAATTACTTGTGCGTAGGATTGAGTATAATAAGAAGCAAAAAATTTTAGAGTTTTGTGATTTATTCCATATTGAAAATTTTGGTTTCTTAAAGTGAAATAACTTTATTGGCTCTTCTTCACTTTTTCGTAAAGTTTTTCGTTTTAATTTTATAAGATAACATTTAATTTTGTAAAAAATTTTTTGTGAAAACTTTTTGTTAAAAATTTTTTTTGTACTTTTCGTGAAACATCTCTCCTTGGGTATTTTTTGTTAACAGCAAGTTTCATAATGGCATCGCCTAACTTTTCGACTTAACAAAGCGCCACCATACGAACTCGTATGTTATGCTCGTGTGTGTCGCAACATATATCGGGGGTTTTTGTTTTTAGCTGCAGGGGAACTATCGACATCGATAACTATGGCTTGACAGTTGATAATAGCAAACTATGTTGACATTTCTGTTCAAGAAGATTTGACAAGCCATTATGAATCGTTTAACGCCAGAACAATGCTTCCAAATTGTACAAAAATTTACTTTGAAAGAAATAAATCGAAACCATCAACGTTCATAGAGCAAACTGTTGAAAAAGCCGGCGAAATGTCAATTCATCGTCGTTGTCAGCTGGCCAAGAAGCTGTCCTTCGATTACTTGGCAAATTTTACGTAAGGATCTTGGCTTACTTGCCTATTAAATACAGCTCGTGCAGGAATTGAAGCCTAATGACACGTCATGAAATTATCTGCCAGATCTTAATAAAAAAGAAAATCACTTTAACCATATTTCTGTTTTGTATTATCATTTTAAGTTTTTGAGCTTTCAAAAACACGCGATAGATGAGAACAACCGACAAAGTGCGATTCCCGTGAAACTCTTTTGAGACCCTTAATCCATCGCCATATACATAGATAAACTCGCAGTTTTTAAGAATACTGGAGTACCCGAAGCTTAGAATAAACATACAGTCTGCGCTTCGCAGTCCAATAACAACCCAGCCTGCGGCCATTTTATCTACGATATCTACGAGTGCCTTATTTAGCATTGCGTTAAGTGTCCAAGTAGGAGTGGTTCACAGCTCCCTACTACTTCCATTGAGGGTAACTCTTTGGACCATCAGCATCTACTTAACCTGTGCCATCTTAGCCAACAAATTCCACCAGATTGTTTTATTCAATTGATGTCCTATTCTCCAAATATTTCTTCTCTATTGCCACTTCTACGCCTGCCTCTCCTTCTCTTTTTCCTAGCATTTTTAGAATTCCATTCCCAATCTGAAATTTACTTTAACCAATTTCACCTTTGTTGCCAGCCTCTCGTTTTTGTTACTTCATACTTTCTTTATATGTCATTTCTTCTCATAACTCACAACTCACCGCTCATGACGTTTTATCGATTCCGGCACGCTTCGTGGATCATCCTTCACCACATATAGGCGCAGCCCCACCAAGCTGACTCGAAAGAGTTCCTTCCAATCGAGATGGCGCATATCGAAGCCAAATAGCTGCTTATCGGCACCTTCCAATTTCTCTGATAACGCGCGCACATTATTATTATCGAATTTGAAATCGTTAGAACTGAAGTATTCCATCACAGAGCAAAATTTGTGTATTTTGCGGTAAATCTTTAACATTCTGTAAAAATGAGATCAAATAAAAATGTGTTGGATGTTTCATGAAATGTTATTTTTTTACTAAGATAAATTTGTAATTTTTATCGATTAATCGGCTTTCGATTTTTTTATTTTAAAACACATTGCTCAGTAAAAAAATCGTGTAAAATAGGAGCATCAAAGAAATAAAAAATTTAAGTTATCTTTTCTTTACTGCGATTTTTTATTTTAAACGTGGAAAATGGATTGATTAAAAAATTCGATTGAGTGAAGATAGATTTAGTGAAAATTCGATAAACCCCTGGTTTATCAAGCTAAAATGAGCGCTGATTACACGAAAACTTTTATTATTTTTATACGCACCTTGGTTTCTTTCCAACGACAAGCATGGACAGATCCATAAACATGGCTGGCACTGTGTGATAGAAAAATGACAAAATCACAAATTGCCAACGCCAGGGTACAATTGTGAAGCGTGGATACCAAATGGATTTTCGCATTGGTATATTGCAGCCATATTCGAAACCATATTCCATATACTCTTTCCAAGTGACCATATTGTCTGCATCAGGCACATAATTGTAGATGGGCGGTTCATCGTAACTATAATGAACAGATTCGTTAAATTAAAATTAATAAAATTAGAATAATTAGAATAATTAAAAGAAAACGTTTTTTACGCACTTATATCGAAAAATATTTGTTACTTGTTTGCGTGACTTACGTGTTACGCGCTATATCCCAGGCACTGGCCAGCAGCGCATTTACCGACAAATCTACTGGTACTATGTTGGCTTTGTTGTCGACCTTCCCGCTGAACACACGCAACACGCCGGAACCAATGCCTACTATTATGCCACAGGGTCCATACATGTTATCGATCCAACCGGAGATGGGTTCCTTGTAGGTGGTGATAACTGGCAGGGAGAGGAGGAAAGAAAGCATATACAAGTCATGCACTTCGATTAAACTTAAAATTTTAAGCACCCACAAAAGCTTATGCTGGGTTATGCCTCTTAAATTTAGATTCGCTCCAAAGATTACCAACTGAAAAACTAAAATCGCTGGCCAACGTTGTTCAATTCATATCAAAATCGAGCCATAGAAAGGCTTCCTATTGAAAAAGTAGCTAACAAAGTAAGCACTGCAAAAGCAATCCGAATATTTTATTTTTTTAATTTGCCTATTTTCCTTTTCTTACATATTGTTATAGTCAAGAATGATAGAAAGAAGATTGCGCCCATCAGAGAGTGTGTGACTTTTCCGAGTTCTACAGCATAGCATTGCCAACCATTTGTTCTTCGCAATAAATTTACTGCTTTTTCATACCGAATATGCGAAAATTTTGAAGTTTTGTGTTTGCTTCTTTTTTTTTAATTTAAAGCTACCGAAACTTTAAGTTAAAAAAACTGTATTATTATACAAAAGAAGGTTAAAAAAAGGAACTCTGAGAAGATTTTAGTGCTAATGAAAATTAGTTGGTTCTTATAAAATTTGATATTTTGAAAGTGTGAATTTAATTTTTTGCTCCTTTAAAGGATGCAAGAATATTGAATGTCCCTCTCTCAACTCTTCTTAAGATTGAAAACCTTTTACACATTTTAAAAGGCGTTTGAATTTACTGAATGCGGATTAAAACCATAGAGGTGTAATCGTTTCTTCCGGCCATCAATCCTTAGTGGGTCATAGGGCATCAAGAGGTGTAATCATTGTAAAAATAAGCCACTAAATACCAGAAAATACTAAAGGAACCATACTGACATTTTTACAAAAATAGTACCTTATCTAGTTACATAACCTCAAATATAGCAAATAAATCGTTCCCATAACAAAAGAGTTTTGCTTAACCAAACAAAATCATAAATTAAATTGTACATAAGCATAACACATTTATTTAAAAAAAACGCACATTATAAAGACAATTTGTCACGCATTCAAAGTTCTTTAAGTGATTCAATAAACATTTGGTGTTTTATTTTCTTTAAATGGGCATTTTAGTGCGTTTTTAAATCCAAAGGTAGGCAACCCTGCAGTAGCGAGAGAGAGATTTGACTGCCGAAAGCAGAAAAACACCAACAACACCTGTAATCGCGGGCAATGCCACCAGATGTTAAAAAAAGTAAAGCTAAATAAAACTGAGTGAATTATTTAATTACTGGAGTGAATTATTATTTACTGGAACTAAAATCACTTTACTCGTTGTCAAATTCGTTGAGAGCAAAGTAACGGAACCACGATAGACGCCATCTCATTATTCTTTCCATCATGGTTATAGTTAGTTGTTTATAATAAAGCCGTGAAGTAATATGTGGGGTTTTATTTTCGGCTCAATTACTTCTAATAAGACTTGCTTGACCCACCATCCAATGCTTTTCTTTTATCTTAAGACTATGGTGGTTTTGTTCGGATTAACGGAAAGACCTTGTCTCACGCACCAGTTATCGATTTTGGATTTAATTAGGGGTTTATCCCATGTTAGCGCACAGACATCGTCCGCTTATGCATGGACATGAAAACCGAGTTCCTGCATCTCCGCCCTTGGGGACATCCTTGCTTGGCCCTGACGGTGATTAGTTCATTAGTAGTCACTGTTCTCACCAGCGGTTAACATTTTACAATGGTTTGATTAACTCTGTGTCGTTCGGCAGAAGAACATATTGAGCCGAAAGTGGCATTATCAAAAGCCACCTCAATGTCCACGAACACGCCCATTGTACATTCGTCAGCTTCCAGCCCGGCTTCAATCTTACTAACAAGATCGCGTAAGGCTGATTCACATGATTTTCCACTCTGGTAAGCGTGTTGATTTCTACTAAGTGGACTTCTCGGCAATACTCCCACTCGAATATGTTTCTCCCCCACTCGTTTCAGACCTTTCAACACGAATGATGTGAAACTGATTAGTCTTAAACTTTTTGATGGATAATAGTCGTCCTTTGTTGGTTTCGGAATAAATACTACTCTTACACGTCGCCATTGGGATGGTATATAACCAAGTGCAAAACAGGCTGTGAAGATCCTTTCCAGGGCCTCAATCAGCCTGTCTCCTCCTTTTTTAAGCATTGCTGGATATATTCTGTCAGGTGCAGGGGACTTAAATTTCTCTAAGGAAGACAAGGAAAACCTTATCGATTCTTTTGTCACTATCCGACTAGCAATATACCAGCTGTACCTAGAGGTTCCACCGTTGCTACCGTTATTGATCATGCCACTTTCTACTTCAGAGAGAGTTATACTACCCTGAAAATGGGTTTCGAGTAGAGCATTAAACGTTTCCGATTTGGAAATGGTGTATGAACCATTAGAATTTCGAATGGAATCCAGCCTTACTGAGCGGTCTAGATGAAGGAACTTACAAAGTCTTGCTGTTTCGTTTCCCTCATTTCTTCGACGTTACTGCAGAAATTTCTATAGGATTCAAGTTTGGCTTTCCGTCCTTTTTTTCAGGAGATACTGGAGAGTAAAAGCAAGTAATTTTCAAAGCAAACTTTGGTACAGCTGGTTTAAGTTACGCGATTCTTAATCAACGACTCCATAACTAACAGAATTTATGTTCCACCAAAGACTGAATTATCAGCAGCATCTTCAAAAATAGCTACGAAGTAGTGGAAGTGGTTACAAAACTACAGTAACTGTGAAGTCACTGGACCTAAATGAACCTAAAAATTAACACTTAATATTTCCTTTCTTTTATCTTTCGAGAAATACTTTTGTCTAAGAGAAGTACTAAGTAGTAATGAAATGGGGAGGATCCCCGCCGAAGGGTTTGAGATTTTCCCTGTGTATGGAAAAACTTTACACCTCTCTCGTTTCCGTGATTACATAAGTATACCTATAGAACACCGAAGGAGGTCAATAAAAGATAAAAAATTACTAGTTGAATCAACAAGTTTTAACATGCCTGTGTATAGAACGGAAGTACTGTTATAACTTGAAGCCGGTGAAATTACCACCTCGCTTCCGTTTACAGTGCAGCCTTCTGGGAGACTAAATTTTATGACTCAAGCAAATGTTTGTCGCACTATCAAGACTATGGTTCCAGAATTTTGACCTCGAGTTCAATTAAACCGACTAGCTTGTTCCCATAAGCCAAGGCCTTGAAGTAGCCTCTGAAAAAATACCAAGTGATGTGATCGCAGCGGTGCCTGTTTGAGATGATTCAGTCGCCAAATCCCTCGTTTTGGTTATTCTCAAAGGTTCCAGTAAGTTATGTAAAATGATGCAATGACAAACTTTGGTAGAATTTTTGACATTTCGATGTCAACAGTATCACTATTTGGTGGCGTAAATCGAAAGAACTTGAAAAAGAACCGAACTTAAAATAGGCAAAGCGCTTCACTAATTATGACAAAACCAATGCACTTAGATAAGTATCTATACATACATAAGGTATAACTAATATTATCTCTCCCACAAGTCCAACGCAGTCAAATTAAGAGGTTTCCTGGGCATACCTCCATACTGAGACTTAGTGAACCTGCACCGAACAGCCAGACACTTTATAAGACTGCTACAGCCAAAACAATGTTTATAAGATGCGGGCGGCTGCCGAGTTAAAGTTGTTGCCTGAAACTGAATAGTATTCGGCTTGTA
The DNA here is from genome assembly GCA_037575425.1 of Anastrepha fraterculus. NCBI lineage: Eukaryota > Metazoa > Arthropoda > Insecta > Diptera > Tephritidae > Anastrepha > Anastrepha fraterculus. The sequence goes on along the minus strand of JAYXIM010041782.1, from coordinate 55,091 downwards.
TGTGTATTTCAAGGCTAACCAAATCTAACAAAGTTTAGTCACTTTCGAAGCAGTACGAAACAAATAATCGCATATGTTTTTAAGGAAAATTTGGATGCAACGTATTGGGGTAATGTAAAATGGTTGATTTCAAATGGTAAACCCTATTTTCCTGCCAAAAAGTGTGGAGGAATGATGAAGGCAGCTGCCAGAAGCGACTATTTCTACTTTATAACTCCACACGTGCGCAAGACAGTTGGTTCTACGTTAGCGGAGGGACCCGGGTTTATGTTCGGCCAAGGACTGTGAAAGGTGTAAGTGTGTCACTACGACAACCACCCAACCTAAGGACTGTCACTCCAGTAGCATTCCCTGTACATGTATTTGAATGTTTATGCTGCTACAACAAAAACAAGATAATTCTCAAGCTCAAATAAATAGCTTATCGGGCACGCAAAAATTTGAATTAATAAGACTCTGCCCATCTGCCGTTTTGGAAAGCGGTATGAAAAAAATAACTTTACAAATGGCATGAACGCGCACAGCTCACAAAGGTGGAGAATCAGAAAAACAAAAAATCCATTTCCTATCAAAATCAGTGTTATTATTCTCAGGCTCCTAGTATAAGTATGTTGCAGCCCCCGTGTGTGCATTCAATTGCATTTAATTGAAATTACAAAAATTCATATCCGAATGAAGATTATATCAAATTGCACTTCAAGAAATTTTATCTTTGCAAAGCACAGAAATCGAATTTTTTATGCCACTGGCCAAATACAAAATGCTCTCACTTTCCCAGCTAAATCCTTATTTAACTTCCGCCTGTCAAATGAATTGTTTTGTAAACGTTCGGGCAAATCCTTGTTGCCTTCCATCAAATCTTTTGCTAAAATCGTCCGAGGTTATTACTTTCAATTGGCCTATTTGCCATACAAGGATTACCACTTGTATTAGTGCTTGCCACCTGAGTCACCTGAACCATTTGAATCACCTGGAAAATCGACTTTGTGCAATTTGAACAACATACCAAACTCTTACTTGGTACTTCCGACAAGTGTTTCGGGCAACAGCAACAACAAACGTAATTCCCTAGCTTTGTGGTTTCCTCTTGTTGTTATTGCCATACTCATAGCTTTTCTTGTTTTTTGTTGCTGTCACCATTACTGCCACTGTACATAGTTGTAGCTGTTGCTGTTATTGCAGAGGCAGAAATGTCAATTTCATTAAATAAATCTTACCAATGCCTGGCCGAAATATCGTCACTGGCAATTTCTCCGCATAGTTTTGTACAATATCCTCAGCTAGCACTTTGGTGTATGTGTACGTGTTTGGATATCCTTTGATTATGGTCGCTGCCAGCGCGTTGAGCGTATGCTCGTCGAGACATTCACCCAGCTTGCAGGCATTCTCACCAGTAATGGCGCTGTGATAGAAGCGCTCCTGTATATAGCGATGATTGCAGTGAGCAAAGGCGGTCGAAACGTGGACGAGTGCCTGGTTGGAGGAAAGTGACCAAAGTGGGTAATGCAGGAGGAGGCGGCATAGCGCAACACCAAACATGAAATGAAAGAAATTGAAATGAAATGAATTGAAAGTGAGATACATGCGACAACAAAGCAGCAAATAGAAACATAAATTGGTTGGCGCACATGCACAGACACACGCATGCCAAGACATATCCATAAGCATAGATAGCTAAATGGCACACATACCTACGTAAGTAGGTGTATTTGTGACGGGCAAATTGAAATCGTTTCCTAATAACAAAGCCAGGTTAACAAACGCACACACCCACACATACAATCACTAGCTTTGTGATTCGCTTACAAATGGCAAAACCTCTAGCAGCAACTCCACAGCATGTCTTATGCGAGTGTGTGCGTGTGCTAGTTGTATCCTTGTGCGATTATGGTCAGCTTACCTTCAAGTGAACAATCTCTCTAGCCAAATGCAGTATCTCCTTTGTGCCATTCACATTTATGGCAATGGCCATTTTCAATTTCTCATCGAAACGCACCGTCGCCGCCCCATGGATGACAATGTTCACATTCTCCTTGATTAGCTCACGTTCGGTTTGCGTGATGCCCAACGCGGGTAGCGAGCAATCACCGCTGATGATGGTGATTTTCTGTCGATACTTGGGATTGCACTTTTTCAATTTCTCAAACACCTGGCAGGCAAACGGGAGGGAAATATTAAATGAAAGATGAAAATATTGAAAGAAAAGTTTAGAATATTAATGATGAAAGTAAAAAGGTGTTGCAAAGAAAGAAAACTAAAGCACTGGAATTAGGTTATGGCGCCTTCGTACTTACAGGATCATTGAATAGATCTTCGATGCGGGAATATACATCTTTACCCTTTTTGCTGCGTATAAGCAAATAGATTTGACTCACTTCGGTGACGCGCAGTAATTTATCGATTATAACTGAAAAGTTAAAAAATGGAAAAATACATAGATATAAGGATTAGAACATGAAAGGAATTCAAAATAGTGAAAAAATAAGGTAGTGTTAGGTACAAATGCAAGATAAATAAATAAGGAAGGCTAAATTCGGTGTAAATTTGTATACCCGGAGATGCTGACAGTTGTAACTTGTAACATCAGATGGACGGACGGAGCATATAAAAATTAGATATGGTTTTATCCGATTTCAATAATAATTATAAGGATCTAAATGAGGTGGGGAGGAATACATGTACCAAGTTTATCTTAATGACAGAGATTCACGTTTCGTTTCCTTTTTTAGAAATCTTACGTTGCATGGAAGGCTGGCGTGGTCTCTGACTCAGTTCTTCCCTTTCTAATATCAACCGACCTTAGACAAAGAGTAAAAAAAAAACAAAAAAAATTGGCGCGTACACTTCTGTTAGGTGCTTGGCCAAGCTCCTCCTTCTATTTGTGGTGTGCGTGTTGATGTTGTTCCACAAATGGAGGGACCTACAGTTTCAAGCCGACTCCGAACGGCAGATATTTTTATGAGGAGCTTCTTCATGGCAGAAATACACTCGGAGGTTTGCCATTACCTGCCGAGGGGCGACCGCTATTAGAAAAATGTTTTTATTAATTTTGCTTTCACCGATATTCGAACCAACGATCTCTCTGTGAATTCCGAATGGTAATCACGCACCTACCCATTCGGCTACGGCGGCCGCCGACAAAGAGTAATACGCACACTAAATTTCACTGAACTACATTAGTTTCTGCTCAAATTATCGAGCACAAGGAGGGGCAATCATGGCCACATCGACTCTTCTCATCATTCTGAGCATTTTAGTGTACTATATACGTTTGTGGCTGTGTATATCTATATCGATTCCTTTATGCTGTTATTTACAACCGTTATGTGAACCAAATTATAGTTGTCTTGTTTAGAGGAGCGCCTGTATAAAAGGATAAAGTGGAACATTAAAATTCGCTAGTTGCCAGTCAGCTCTGCATAAGGTAAAAGAGCGACCCAGATTTATACCAAACCGGAAAGGGGTTATCTGAAACCAGCGGGACGCAAAAGTTTTTATTGTGAGCTTGACGGTGAATGTGAGTAATGCTCCTAAGACAAAGAGAGGTAATCTGGAAAGATCTCTGCTTAGAAAGGTGCTGAATTCAGCAGGAACTTTGAAATCAATCCACATTTTAGTTGCAGATAGTTGAGAGTACTCTGAGTCAGAAAAATGTTTATAAGTGGTACAAGCTTTTCACAGAAGGTCGAGAAGATGTGAATGACGGCGTTCGCTCAGGACGCCCCAGCACATCAACAACCGATGAAGATGTTAAGAAAGTGAAGAAAATTGTTATGGAAAATCGTCGACTCACAATTAGAGAAGTTGCTGAGGATGTCGGCATCTCGGTTGGCTTCGCCCATCCAATCTTTTCGGAAATTTTGGGCATAAAGCATGTGGCAGCGAAGTTCCCTCCAAAATAGCTGAATTTAAACCAAAAAAAATGTCACATGAGCATCGCTCAGGAATTGTGGAATGACGTGAACGATGATCCAGATTTGCTTAAAAGGGCCATAACTGGTGACGAATCATATATGGTTATGACATCGAAACCAAAGCCCAATCGTCGCAATGGAAGAGTCCAGAAGAGCCAAGACCAAAAAAAGCACGCCAAGTTCGATCAAATATCAAGGTTTTGCTCACTGTTTTCTTCGATTACCATGACGTTCCTTGGCGATTTTCTTCTTACCACAACGTCGCACGGTAAATAAGAAGTATTACCTTGAAGTTATGCACCGTTTGCGTGAAGCAGTAAGAGAAAAACGCCCGGAATTTTGCTCACTCATCTTTGCTTATAAGAGATTATTTGGCCAAAAGCAACACCGTTATCTTGCCTCAGCCACCGTATTCACCAGATTTGGCCCCCTGCGACTTTTTCCTATTCGAAAGGCTGAAGAGATCCATGAAAGGACGGCGTTTTGCGACGATTGAGGAGATAAAAATCGAATCGCTGAGAAAGCTCAAAGACACACAAAAAGGGTATATCAAAACTGTTTCCAGGATTCGAAAAACGTTGGCACAAGTGTATTACATCTGAGGGAACTATTTTGAAAGAGATAAAATAGAAATTTATGAGTGAAGTACATCTCGTATATGGAACTGACACCAAACTTTCCAATGCAATGTGCAAATAGATCACCCCATTTCAGGATGGAGATACTGGAATCTCGATCTCTACCAGCAATACCTGGTAGAAGCTTGAAGTGCCTATTTATAGTTATGTTTTCTCTCCAATCGGACGTTTAAGTCCAAGCTTGCCAAATGATCAATCAACAACCTTCAGTAGTAAAAACGATAATAATTATCTGCCGAAAACCGTACTACTGCGGAGTAAAATACACTGAGATCAGCCTTGTCATGGCAAACGTCTTTATGGACTCAGATCCATGCCTTTGTTACTGTATTGTTAAGCTCTAAACGAAGTTATAAGGGAGCCTCACACACAAGCGGGGCTACTTGGTTATCCGTTCGACCAAAATTACTTTAGGCCAGTAGACAGGAATGGCTTTCAGTTGCTGGATCTTTCAACGGCCGCAATGATTGAAAAATAGTCCAAATTTGGCATAAATGGAAAAATCGCTCAAAATCCTAGGCATAAGCAATCCATCTGTGAACGATCTTTTTGCATTCAAGTTTGTCAGAAACCAAAAAGTGAATTATTCCTCGGAGTGAACAGTATACTTGCATTTTGCGTCCAAGCGTAACCTGTTCCATCCATGTTTCCGCGAGGAGGTTTGGGTAAAATATTATATTTGAATACAAGACCCAGTGAACTTGTTCATAGAAGGATCGAAGTCAAAAGGAGAAGTTTCTTGAAGGAAGTCTCCATCAAGCGAGTATGTAAGCTTCCGAATCTCAGCAATATTTTTCAAGTGAGGAAAACACTTTCAGAGATGCGGTCAATTGGTTGCGGACTTGTGTAATAATCTGGAAAGGGTGAAATATTTATTCTGAAGGCTAATGTTTGTATTTCTTCGGACCCATCTGAATATTTCGCAATCAAACTCATATGGGTGCCTGGTTAGAAGACCTTTGGAGTTAAATGAAGCCTGCTTATCAGCGGCTATGCACCACTAACGTAACATACCGTGGAAAAATAAAATAAAAGCTTTCACTTTCTCTTCAGTCCTTTAGGTCTGCTTTAAGGGAACTCTGGATGAGTACTTTGAATTGCCGAATTGCAAATATCTTCGAATTCAGGATGTATCAATGGCGATCGCGGTAGCATCTGACCCCAACTAAGTCCCATTTCCTGTCTGCGACGAGGGTAAGCCTAAACTTAGATTCGAGTCCCTTCCGCATTAACTATCATACATGGAGAAGGATTAAGTGAAGTCAAGTCAGCATCTACTTTCCACTTACCCTGAATTTTTAAAACTAAGATTCAGACAACTTGGCGCACGCTTTTTATAAGTGAACGAAGATATTTCTTATTAGCGGCATTTTATTGTCAGTGCGCAGCGGTTTGCCATCCAAAATCCCAATTAGTCACTGCATGCACGCAGCCTTCGTTTCTATCTGTTTTTCCCCTATGTTTTGTTTCTTATGATAAAAAAGCTGGCTGTCCAATTTTGTCTTTCAGTGTAGCCTTATAACCTAACCTAACTTAATCTAACCGAGCACTTGATCTGAAGTGGCACTTCTTTTGTGCCGTGAAATTGCGGAACTGATTTTTTATTAATTTTTCAAGGAAATGTTAAATTTAGAGGATTTAAAAGTTTAATGCCAGAGAAATAAGATAGGCTTTTTAATAATGGGTGGTTAAGTTTCAAGGGCCGGTGTTGATTTTGAATAAAATACGATTTTTTTAGAAAATTATTGTCATTTCTCTTAATTATGATAATATTGGTATGGCTCTATTACGTATAAAACAAAATATTGGCCAAATGGTCGCCGCGGCCTCGGCGGCACACCTCCATCCGATGGTTAAAATTTTCGATGACGCTGAGGCATTATTGAGGTTCTATGCCGTTAATGTGCCGATTATCTCATACTTTAGCTCTTGAATTGTTGCTGGCTTATCGACGTACACCATTTCTTTCAAATAACCCCAAAGAAAGAAGTCCAACGGTTTCGTTGACGTTTAGGTGTGGTTCACATTCAACATCGGCCCTTGAAATTTAACCACCTTTTATAAGGAGTCCACCATCGTGTATTTGCTACCCACCCTTTCTGTCTTTTTTCATTTATTTCTCTTTTTCTTCTCAAATATTCACTATATTTTTAATCATCATTTAATCAAAGCAAGCTTCTGCTCTCAAAAACTATTGTTCTTCTTTTTCAAATTGCTGACTCGTTTAGTTTAGCTTAAATAAAATAAACTAATTCTATGTCACAAAATATTCTTATCTTATTAAATATTAACTTGAAATTCTGCAATACTCACTTTTTCCAAAAAAGCCAGTTCCACCGGTGAGGAAAACACCCTTATCCTTATAAAATTTCTGTATAGGCGTCTCATCTGCAAGAAATTCAGGAAAATATTATCACCAAAAAAATTAAATCGTAAGCTTATGAAAAGATTTGGCGCAGTCAGCATTAAATACTGCAGAATAAATTGGTTTCTGAGCGAAAATAGATATATTAACATGCTTCATTACACATATACACGCCCACTCATGACAAGCACATATGTGCACTTGAATAGTATGCATACGTACAAATCTAAGTATATATTTATGTGATGTGACTGCGTCAAAAAATGCGCACCAGCTTAATGACACATTCGAGATACTCATAAAATTATGCAAGTGACTAGCTATCGTCTGCGCCAACCACCCACCCACCTCTTCCTTTCAAACGACATTCATTATGAATGCGCATTTTGGACGAAGCGAATAAGTAATCAAATGTTGAAAGCGCTGAGCTGTGCTTGAATTTTCCTCGAACGCACGCATTGCGCCTGCGCGTAATTACACTACACGACGCATAAGTATAATTTAAGTTCCCTACATATCTCACAGATATACACACACACTTGCGTATGTATTTATGTAAATAGCGGGCAGTTAATATTGGAATAGTGACATACAAGTACTAGTCCTAAACTACACATTTTGTAAATATTTTCAAACAGGCAGGAAAGGGAAACACAAAGGGCTGTTTGTGATCGATCTGATGTCACCAAGATCGCCATTCCCATTCTTGTCTATCCCCAATCCGGTACTAAATTAATACAGATTGTGATAGTTGTTAAAGAAGCACAGTAAATAAATGATTCCTTTGGATTTAACGTATACCCCTGTACAGCCCCAATCCTTAATCCATTCCTGTATAGGAATGCATGATACAGCAGTGAGCCATCAGTCGGTGTGCAGAAAAACGCCTATAATGTCCACATTGTTATTTTTAGTGAAAATATAACTGCCTTGAAATCTCTCAAACTTTGAAGTAAAATCGTATTCCCGGAATGCGTAGAGAGGCTAAAAAGCTTAGCTATATGCAATTACCTCAGCTCTTTCAGATCACGGGCCACTAAAGCTGCAAGTTGAAGAAAAAACTGATAGTTTGGCTAATAGATCGTGGATACTACATAACAACTACAATAGGCCAAGGATTCATGGTAGCTAAGTGACAACATATATTTAATATGAAACTCAGAAGCGGATGGAAAGGATTAAAATATCTGCATATACTAGCACCACACCAAGCAAATTATTTCATGTGAGCACATCAAAAGCTTAAAATCTTTACAAATCAACCAAATAACAAACTACAGGGTGGGCCATATAGCGTTTGCTTTTTGAACAACCTATTTTTTTGAGAATGGTAACACAAATGACATGCCAAATGTGTTCATAATTTACTTAAAGGCTTGACATTTACGAAATGGGACGCTATACGCTTCAACAAAATTGGGAAATATTGAAAACCTATTTCCAAAGTGGTGAGTCTTCTTCTTCTTTTCTGATTTTCACATCGGTAGCTACGTCAATAAGCAAAATTGTCGGATTTGGGGCTCAGAAAATCCACACGTTACTGTAGAGAAACAAATGCATCCACAACGAGTCACTGTTTGGTGCGGTTTTGGGTCGGACGGCATCATCGGGCCATTTTTTTTCGAAAATGAGCGAGGAGCCGCGGTTACAGTAAATGGCGAGCGTTACCGTGACATGCTCAACGAGTTGGACGACATTTGGTTTCAACAGGACGGTGCAACTTGTCATACTGCCAAAGTTACACTCGAACTTTTGGCTACCGTTTTTGAAAACCGAATAATCAGCCGAAATTCCGATATAAATTGGCCGCCTCGGAGCTGTGATTTAAGCCCAGGCTATTTTTTGTGGGGCGCCGTTAAGGACAAATGCTATGCAACCCATCCAGAGACGATTGATGCTTTAAAACACGAAATCGAAGTTGCCATTCAATCGAAAATGAGTTTAAAAATTGGGTTGATCGAATGGCCTACTGTAAAGCCAGTCGTAGCAGTCATTTGAACGATATTATTTAATATTATATTTATATTTTAATCATAAATGACAATGTTTAATCTTCAAAATAAAAAAAAAGTTTGAGTAGCCAATTCAAAAAGCAAATTTTACATGGCCCACCCTATACTAACTATTTAAAAGAGAGTTGAATATACCAAGCAACTTTTACTGGCATCATGTTCTGGGACTTCGCCAAAAGCGTCGCCTCTAGGGGGTATCACCTCAATAGGTTTAAGTGCCTTATAAATCTCCCACCAGCTAAATCTTTGGGAACGCTTACACACATTCTCACAAGTCCCGAATGAGTTGGTACGTGACTACCGTTCGGAAATGCATGGGTTCGAAGCTGCATGAAACACCAAATGATAAAAAAGTTATTTCAAATAACACTCGCCCCTCGGCAGGCAATGGCAAACTTTCGACTGTATTTTCTGCCACGAAAAAGCTCCTCATAAAAAAAACCATCTGCCGTTCGGAGTCGGCTTAATATTGTCGAACAACACCAAGTGGCGGAAGAATGTCACATACAATCACTACAATTCGATATTCTCTTAGATATCATAGAAGCATCGGGCCTGGGAGAATTATTGTAAAGAGTACAGAGCACTAATGATCTTCAGGTCCATGTATATACCGCTTACTAATATTAGCTTATCACATAGCAAAATATAAGAATATAGTCCGATAACAACTGATCATTGAGAATCAGAACGCTTTCGACGGTGTGCAGGTTGTTTTCTATATGCTTTCCTCATAGCACTACAGGATGGAATAGGAAAGTGCAAAACCTAATCGATGGTGCACTAGTAAATATAATAGAAAGTCAAATCGGTCACAACATCATTCTACTAAACATCAAGAAAATGTAATTTTTTTTCTGCAGAGGAGGTTAAAATCGAAAATGTCAGAAACATCATTAAAGGTGCCGTCACAACAGTGGTATGTGGGACATGCTCCCACATAACATTCCTCAACTCTCGGCTGATTCCACCCTGGGGCTGCTAAAAGCAATTTCATCAAGGTGGAGCCGTGTTTATACCTTTTAGACACATAAGGTACCTGTGTCCAGGTTCCTCTCTTCATTGCGTATTGGGGTTATACGCTATCGATAACATCCATTGCTTTGTCCCCAATGGGGCATCGGAAAATTTCAATATCGTTACTCGCTATCGACTTGTCGTCTGTTTGGATTCGTCTTGAAGCTTTACCTCACGCGTTCGTGCTTGTCATCTGTTCGTGAATACAGTCATCCCCACAGGAGGTCTGTTTCAAAATGGCTTCTTTGGATGACGCATCTAGGCATCTCTTGGGTGTTCTATTTATATCGGTCGCATTCGCTTTCGCTAAAATATTTCTTACCACAGAAGTAAAGACAGTTTTTGAACGATTTTTGAATGCCAACCTAAATGAAAGTGTGTTATGAATGAATGATCTATCCTCAGTTGAAATAAAGCTCTTATAAATTTTCCAACTACACACAACTCCAATCAAGATTTGCAGTGTCCCAAGTTGTACAGACATGAGCAAGCAAATGGAATTATGAGAAGACTACTGGTAGCAGCATCATTAGGACCAGCTTCGCAATTGGATCGATTTCCATTAGAAGAGAGCACAGACAAGAAGAGGACTCCTCTGAGAAAGAGAAAATGTATCAGACAGCTGGCCAAGGTTGCGTAAAGAAACTTCTAAAATACAGGATATATATGCAAACAGCTTGTTAACCTATCTCAGAGTGTAAATTCTGTAAGAAAATTTAAGAACGATCGAGTAACTGGAAAACGTTCCATTGGCAATTGGGGAATGACTGAATTTATATCCGGCCATTGACTTTAACTTCAGCGCAGGTTCTTAAAATATACGGGGAAGGTTTTGAGCACCTACGACAACAGCAAAAATAATAACAATAATAATAATAATATCATATTAAGAGAAGATGGTAGAAAGTCTTAAGCTCATCACGTATCATAATCGCTCTCCCCACAGCTTGGACGAAGCTTTAAGCAGGTAAGAGAGTGGAAATACTCACAAATCGTTCAGTTGCAATGCACAGATACCTGTAAGTTATCTTATTTCTATTATACCTAATTGTTTACCTCCTTAGAAATATATCTAGCTATCTATCAATCTATCAGCGTCAGCGCAGAATGCCCTTTCTTCGATCCGGTCTAGACCTCTTTCTATTCACTGCTGGGTATTTTCCTTCACATAATATGCACAGCGTTAAATCTATCCGTTGATTGACTGGCTGAGTGAACAAAACTGACAAACTTGACATCGAAAGTGATGATTTTTTATACAATCACCACATACAGTTACACGTACATTGTGTGTACTTATGCATTCCCTCTGCAAGCGTGACACTTTGGTTGAGATGGTCGTAATACTGTCGCTCTAAAGCTGGCATTTGGTTTGTTCAATGTTGCTGTCATGATGACACCATAAATTACAAGTGGCCGAAGCGTTTGTTGGCAAATATTTGTCACAAATATTGTTGTTATTATTGTTATTGCCCTCTTTGTTGCAATTACTGTTACACAGCGCCCAGTCATTGTTATTTTGTTTATTACGACCGCTAGATCAATGCTCAACAGCACATAATCATCACCTGCATCCTCTTACAGTTCTCTTCGTCACTCTCCAATGTTAGCATCAGCCACGTCAGCTTGCGGTAGTTTGTGAAAAGCACAAGCCAGCCGAAGCAGTGATGTAAACATCTTGTTGCCATTTAGCTGCGCGATTACAGTGATGGACAAGTAAGTGGAAGTGGTTGTTATTTTAAAACTCGCCGCTGCAAGTTTCTTCAAGGCAATGCCAAGTTTTGATAGCTCTTGTAGCTTTAGCACATTCTTTAATAGGCTAGAAAGACATTTTTCATAGAATTTCCATGTAGAACAGAGCGTGTCTGGTATTTTACACCTTCCAGTACCTAATCCATCTAGTCCATCGGTCCCCGGTGCTATTTACACGCTAGGTATGAAACGCCGAAGATCATAAATCTAGTTAAGGTCGATCCAAAATTTATTCCAACCTTTAAGACGGTTATCAGTTCATTCGTTTCGGAAGCAGGTCCAGAAACCACCGATGAGGAATTGAATAGTTTAGATGGAGGGATGCGCTACTTTGAAGCCAATCGGTTAGCCACTATAAAGGGTGTCAGATAAAAACGATACGAAAAGAAGTTAAATAAAACACCAAGTTTTATTTTCAAACTACGTTCATGCCACCGTGTATGTTAGAGTTACACATCATTCAAATGACTACCTCGGATTAGCTAGCAGCGCTACGAAGAGTGATGAACACTGATGGCTTTTGGAATACGTCCGGACGTATTTGACTGGGCTACGGTTGTGTGAACCGCTGCATGGCGTTATACAGCAGGCGTAGCAAAGCAATCAGACGCAAGATACCTAAATCTTAGCGCCGTGAAAGTGGGGCATCATTCATACATCTGACGAAAAAATGACTCGATGTATTAATGAGTCTCACAGTGTGCATACTTCGTGGATGGTGTACTGTAAGGACGAAGTTCGAGAACTGAGACTTCTTCAACCGTAGAAGTTCCCTTTGACACCTCCGATCCACACGTGGCCAAAACGATTTCGCGACCTTACGAAGCAAACCTTTCACCAGATCTCCGAATCCAAATACCCTCAAAATTATCTGACAGTTGCAGTTTCCTGCAATGACATAGTGACCAAGTACCCAGATTGGTTAAAGGGCTCGCCAAACAAAAAAGAGTGGCAGCCTATATGCAGAATTACAGAATGCCAATTTATGATCAATGAAATTTTTAGCAACAAATATTTTCGTTAGACATTCTCGAAATTCTGTTTTAGTGATCTCCGGGATTCTCTTCGAGCGAAGTGAATAAGAAAACACCACGGAATCACAGTCTGAGGCTCGATGCTAGGCGGTAAAGTTTGCAGTGAGATTTACTCGAAATATCTCTCGGTAAATATCAGCCAACAGATCCCTGGCCATTGTCGTGACATCAGTCTAAGTTAGCTTTATTTAATGAGGTGACTTTACGGCTCTGTGATGCTGTTATAGAAACAATTTATTCCGACAGTGAGGTTGCAAGGAATATCTGGATTGCAACAACGCCTCTCTCAAACTAGAATGAACCTGCTGTGAAGGGCACGGTGGCATCACTGTAAACAGTACCGACGAACTGGCAAGAAAGAGTACCAAGCTGCAGTCTGTAAACTTTCCTCATCATTTTAGCATTGCTCCCACTCTGAACAATGAAACCCACATATTGTGTGGCGAAACAAATAAGGCCTGGAGTCAATGAAATAAAATCTAAATTTCCCACCCCCTTAGTCGTTCCTCAATTCCAGGATTCACTACACTTTGCCTCAAGGAAACGCACGGAAGGGCACGCAAATGACTTCTGTCACAGTTTCGCAGATGAATAGGGGATCACTACACCGCTCTGAAAATAACACAATATATTCACTCTATGGAATATTTTTATGAACGCCCAGCGGAGTTGCAGGATTTTCCGGAGTTTTATACAAAAAACTCATTGGTTTCACCACTTGCGAAACTAAAGAGATGACGTAACTTTATAATAGTCCATTTTGTGACTCTCTGCACCTCGTAAAGCGCGCCAGCGACCGAAACCTAACACAACCTATCGGCACAAATCTTTTTCCGCCGCTGTTAGGCCTTTATTATGTAATTGGTCGATGCGTACTATATGGATAGGTGTGCGCATGTGCACTGAAGTAGGAAACCTAATTGCCAATCGACATTTGCCTGCCTGTGCTCATCCGAACGTATGTACGTTGTAAGTCCCCGACACAAGTCCATGATTACTGCTGTTATCTGAAGTGTTTTTACCACCACTAAAGCTTGTTATCAGCGGACGTTGGGGTGTTGTTCTTGTTGCTCGCCGTCGATATCGTTAATCACAAACACATGCGATGCAAATAAGCTTCGAAGCATTTGCCAGCCTCGCGTTCCCTCCAACATTTGTAGGTATCAACACTCGAAATTAGCATTGTGACGCGGCCCAGCTGCTAAGCTCACAAACAACCAACAACCACAATAAAAACCGTAGTAGTCGCACTGAAGCGAACACTTTAGCGCAGCAAGTGCATCAGCGTTTTACAATTTCGGCAAACACCTATACTTCCGCAGGCATACATATGTTTGGAGTGAGCGTGTGTATGCGTGTATTTGTTTGTGCAAATATCAGTGAAATTGCTAGCAGCCACAAAAACAACAACAACAACAACAAGGAGCTTTAGTCAATCAGCAGTCACATTGAGCGCGTTAGCCACATCAACAGCGCACAGGGCAGCGGGCGGGCGCACGGACCTGCTTCCAGAGTTTGTTAGTGAGCGGGGTAATTTCTCCATCCAGCAGAGGCTACACATCAGCAAGTGGCCTTGCCTAACCAAAAACAGCGTGCATGCAGACAAACCGCTGGCAGGCAGTCGAATAGCGCGCTCGCTGTTGGCCAAATAACCGGCGAATCAACCAGGCATCCAGTCAGTCATGTGGATACTACCAACGCTGCACCGCTTCGGTGCGCACAGCAGGCGATGACAATATCCATGGCACAACTCACACATATACACACACACTTACACAAAATTAGTTACACTCACACACACGTGTGTAATCTCTCTTACGCTGACACATCATAACATCAGCCGGCGTTGCATTTTGGTTGGCATAAATGTTGCGGTTGTTGTTCTTGCCTGCATTGTTGCCGTGAATAGTGCTGTTTTTGTTGTTGTTAGTCGCTTGCTTGGAGTGCTTTTGTGTTTGCCTATGCTAATTGGCTTAATGCATTTCAAGCGCTCTCCAAGTCGTCCACTCGACGTTACCCGCTAAGAGGTCTGCTTGGAGTGGGCGAAGCTTCTTCAGTCACTGCGGCGACACACTCCACTCGAGTATTGCGGGTGGTGAGGACGTGCATAACAAAAGCGCTGACATTCAGCTGAAAACAATACTTTTTTATTATTTTCCCATACGATCCTTTGGTTCTGCACACGCTATCGAGCCTGCTCCATAACGTTGAACTATTTTTCAACTTCTACACAGTTTTTGTGCCGCCGAAAGACAGCAACACCATAAATGCATTCAAGTTAATTATAGATATTTAACGACGTATAGGATTCACACAAGCGAAATTCATTTTAATATTTGAAAACAATAATCTATGCAAAAGCTCTCACATACATACATACCCTCGTAACAATAAAATAACCAAACCAAAGAATGACCAAAAGTCTATTTCTCTTCCACATCCCTTAGACCACACAGAATTAATTTTATCACCACCTAAGTCATATATTCATAGTTAGAATTTAATTTTGATGTTTGACTCCAAAATAAACTCAAACTCACATCACAACTCATGCTCAAACTTAACTCAATTTCAGATTTCTCATAGTGAACTGCAAGACTATATTCCATCTCAAATTCAGATTCCTACTCACCCCAAAACGGAGCCCTAATTCAGACTTAGATTCAAATTCATCATAAAACTCTAAATCAGTTTCAAACCTATGGTAAAGCTCCCTCAACCTAACGAATCTTGCACTAATCTCAAGCGCACCCCCCAGCTCAACTGAAGATAGGTAGGTTAGATGGCAAGAGTACCACGGTACCAAGAGTGCCGCTTTGATATCATAATGTGAGCCTTTAGCTGCGAAAACTTACAAAACTTAAAGGAAGAAAAGCCATCTAGTGCTGTTGATGTAGTGGAGAAGAGAAACGGGATCTAGGTTAGAGAACTGCCTCAAGCTATCCCCGAAAGACAAACTAGGGCGCCTCAAGCGCTAACCACCTGACCTGGACATTTGCAAAGAAATTGTTCAACAGCCTCTCTCTCTGCCGGATCTCCACAGCATCTGCAATGTTGACTGTACAGAAATCGAAGCTTCTCCGCATGAGGTCTGATTACTAAGTGTTCGGTGTCCACCGCTATGAACTTGGAAAATGAATGGCGAGAGATCCCCAGCACTTCAAGCGTCCTGTTTCTGTCGTACTGAGGCCAAAGTTTTTTTAGATAGCGAACGATAAGTAGAACTACTAGCGCTTTCTTAAGAACGAAATTGTGCAGCAAGGGGGTATCGATGTCTGAAATAGAGCAACTGAAACCGGTTTTTTGGACCCTTTCCTTGGCAAGCTCATCAACAATTACATTTCCCTCTATGCTCCAATGCCCTGGAACTTAGATAAAAGAAATGTTTCCTGCTTATTCGAGACGCTTGATCTCCAGCTTGCAGGAGTTGACTAGAAGAGAGCTGCAACATGGCGACGACAGGTGGCTATCGGAAAAGATATTTATGTCTCCCTCCCAACAGCGACTCCTAAGCATTTTGTATACCTGCTGGATCGCGAAGACCTCCAGTTGAAAAACACTTCCGGTAAATTAAAAGAAACTGAAATATTAGCTGAACGCAACTAAAACTCAAAATCAATCTCTCGCTCAAACTCAGTCCAAACTATAACTCAAATTCAAACTTGAACTTAAACTCAAACTATTTCGAATTCTATATCCAGCTGAAGTATAGCTTAAAATATAATTTAAACAAACATTTTTACTCAAACTTTCATTAAACTTTAAGTTAAAACTAAAATTGAGGCCCGCACTCAAACTCAAGCTCGAACTCAAACTAAAGTATAAACTCAAATTTAAACTCCAAATTAAATCCCACATTAAATTCTAATTCAAATAGTTCAAATTATCTTTCTATCTCAAACTCAACCCAAGCCAAATTGAAAGTCAAACTAAAATTAGAGGTAGAATTCCTACACAAATTCAAACTCAAACACCGACTCAGTTTTAAACTCATACTCAAATTCAATTTTTCGCTCAAACTCAATTCAATCTAAAACTCAAACTCAAAATGAAACTCAAACTATATTTGAAGTTCTACGTCAAGCTCAATTATAGTTTAAATTAACTACGAGGAGGGGTTCAATAAGTACTCGTGTTAGAAGTGAAGACACCATTTTTTCCATAATTTTATTTTTATTCTTCAACATCGTCTCTTTTTAGAAAGATACACTTCTCCCAATGCTTCGATCATTTTTTAATCCCTCCAAAAAATGTGTTAAACTTTCCAAAATGCGTCTCTCTCCCGGCGATGGCTTCCTCTTTTGAACTAAATTTTTTTTTTCATAACGCAATTCATACAGTTTGGCGGAGGCAACTCCGGATGAAGGTGCTGATGCGATATCGTGGTGAAACAGCACCTTCTTTTTCGCCAAATGCAGCGGTGTCTTTTCAATTTTTTTGTGAAAGCGGTCCAATAACTCACTGTAGTATGGTCCAGTGATCGTTCTTCCTTTTTCTAAAAAATCCATGAGGATGACGCCGTTTGAAACCCAAAAAATCGTCCGATGACTTTTACCGTAGATGGACTGTCTTCACTTTCTTTGGAGCATATTCACCGGGAGAAATCCATTATTTTGATTGTTGCTTAGTTACTGGTGTACAATGATGAATCCAGGTTTCATGAACGGTGACAACTCTACGCAAAAATTCCTTGCTCCAAACACTGCTTCGAAGTTAACAGCCACATCTGCTTGGTGTTGCTTGTGAACAATCGTCTATAGGGCTGACCATTTTTTCATCGCAAACTTGCAAAATATTAATTACCGTTCCGGTCGACACTCCTATGGGCTCTGTTACTTCGCGCACTTTCGTTCGTCGTTCAGCGAGAATCATGTTGTGGACTTTTTGAATGATTTCCTCGGTAACCACGTCTGCCGGGCGTCCTGGTCGCTCTTCAGGGAAAGCGGATGTCCGTCCACGTTTAAATTCGTCGAACCAATGTCTAACTATGACCATAGATGGCGAAGCGTTTCCATAGACAGCATCCAACTTTGCTTTTATCTCCTCGTGAATTACCGAACGATACTGCTCTTTTTCCATCTTAGCGAAAATCACAAAACACGTCTTTCTCAAATAGCTGCCAAATCCAAACTAACCTATCAATCAGTCTGAGATTTGTTTTGCTGTCGTTTGATAGATGGCAGTACACGATGCTAATACCAACTTTCTTCAGAAACGTCCTCTGTCTTCAAACACGAGTACTTATTGAAGCGCCCTCGTAAAACTTTTATTCAAACTTTCATTAAACTCCAAACGGAAGCTAAATTGTAAACTCCAATTCAATTTCAACCCCAAAGTCAGACTCAGGCCAGCAATGAAAACAATTAAATTAAAACTTAAATTCATATTTAACATTTACATAGTTTACAGCTTTTAAAACGACGGCAAACGCTTCCGAGGCGCAAGCTCTACTTAGTACTTCCATTCAATCACTCCTACGCATATGTCCTTTTCCCACCCCAACTAACTTCAACAATATTACAACCTTTCAATTGCACACCTGGTGCCACCACTCGCATACCTTCGCCTTCCACAAAGTAACTGTCAAACGTCAACAAAAATATAAATACGTCAACTTGACAATCTGAAATTTTAGTAATATTTTTTTAAACGCCATATTTTAGTCGCACCATTTTTTCGTAGTTCATATTTTTCGACAACTTGAAAGTTCAGCCAGATTTTACGCCAACTACAACATGTTTATTATTTTCGCTATTGTGTTCGAGTTTTTGCCGCTTTTGTGTTGCTGTTGTCACTGCTATGTCGCATCATTTATCACTCAACCGCGCACACATTGTTCTGTGCCGGCAAAAAGCAAAGCAGAGCAAAGCAAAGCAAAAGTCAAGCGCGCTTTTTCGTCAACTCCATCATCTCTATCATCATCGTCATCATTGTGGCCGTCGCCGTCGCCGTAGCCGTCGCTGGCGCCAGCGCCAACAGCATTAGCCTTTGTTGTGATGTATTGTTGTTATTGTAGTTTAAGCACTAAATTTTTACACAATAGACAATATGTAGAGTATAATTTATTTTCACTCGTTAAAACTGCTCTCATGACTGCTATTGTTGTAGTTTATTTTTACACAAACTGTCACCCTTGCCGGAGGTGTTTGTTGGTGTAATTCATGGTGGAAGTGGTGCTCAAATTGACTTCAGACAATTTGCACTAGTAAATTAAATTCGCATTTCACTTGCTTATAGCTTTTTGTTTGGGAATTTGCATTCGAGAATTGTTTAAAAAACATTATAAATTTGTTTTGATCATAATCTTTTTTTTTTATTGTTTTTTTTTCCACTCACCTAGTACGGGCGTGATAAACTGATCCCCAATGCTGGAGAATTCCTTTATATTGTTATTCATCATTTCTTTCGTTGCTTCCTATTCTTACTCAGAGAAAGGATGGCGTTGGTGGTTGGAATCAAATATTTGCAAAGATCTGCAAAAAATATGAAAATAATTGTTTTAAATTAAAATTATCAGCTAATAAAGTAAAGGTGCAGTTGATTGCTGCTTAAAATAAGATATACTATGAAATTAGTTTAGAAAATACAACTCTACAATTTCTGATCTAAAATTAATTGGCGAAACGGGACACGATTTTTTAGAATTGATTAGTGTTTCGGTTTTTCTTCAAAAACATATCTAAAAAATTATGGTGAAACAATTACTCAAAATAAGCGCATTTTGCTTTAAGGGCGGATGCTAAAGTTAATTCGGTGAAAAAACGCATGGCAGTTGGTGTTAGTTCGTCCATCAATTTCCATATACCTATGGAACATTTGGGGAAATGGTTTTTGCAAATATTGAAAATTTAACGAGAAACAGCGAATTTTCGGTGGCGCCTTGTAAAAACATTGTTTAGCAGTAGACGTCATAACTTGCAACAGAATTGTGCGAACAATAAAATAAAATGGATTTTTCAAAGAAGCTGAGAATTTTTTTTTCGATTTTTAAATTTTTCGCAGGAATTTGAGCCCATTTAACTGTTTCTGGATAAAAACAAAATCTACTGATTTATTATTGTAAGATTATAAACACTAAGCAACATAAAAGGACGAGAAAAGACAGAAAAACAAGCGGCACAACTGTTTGTTTTACAGTGTATTGAAGTTGACGTCCACTACAACCGAATGTGGCGCAAACTATCAAGTGATAGAAAAGGTTTATTCTAATAGTGGTTGCCCCTCGTCAGACAATGGCAAGCTTCCAAGTATATTTATACCACGAAATTTCCTACCCAATGCTTTTTGTAGACGCCATAAAACTGTGGGTTGCTCTATTTGTGGAATAACATCAAGACGCACATCACAAATCGAAGGATATTGGGCCAAATACCCAATAAAGGATGCGATAGCCAATTATGATTCCTATTATATAATATCTCAATAATATTGTGTTATAATTTCAAGTGTTACAAACAAATCAATGGCACTCTGTTTTCCTATGAGAAGCACCCTTCTGAAATTTTGTGGGTGATATTTTTGTGAAACGTTCTAACTACGTTACAAATTTAATGTAAAAAAAAAAAACAAAAATGCGAAAAAACATGGTTTAAACCTTAAAGAAATATTGAACCAGCTTGTTTTCGATTATTGTCATGCGCCTATGTGTCTTAGCTGTTACACAGCATTAGAAACTCGGAAACACTTCGCACCCTAAATACAAAAGGGGCACAACTCAAAATTTTCCACACTCGAGCTTGACTTGCTTACAGTAGCACAGAAAACAAACTATGTGACATATCACCCTTGTGACCCTTGTGACCCTTTTGTATTTAGGGTGCGACTTATGTTGTCGATATTATAGATTGTGTCGATTTACAAAAAAGATTTTTCAAAAGCGACGCCTAAATGTCAGTAGTGAATAATAGATGATACCTTTTTCATGTCATTTGTCAAGTAGAAAGATGTGTAATTTTAACATTAGACACTTACACCAAATTGAAGCCAACAGACCAGTTTCAAAATCTTTAGTGATGAAGCTCATTTCGCGCTGGATGGATTTGTCAACAAACAAAATTACCGGATCTGGGGAGAAGAAAACCCTCTAAAATGTGCTGTTTAGTGTGGTTATTAGGCTGGTGAAATAATTGGGCCATTTGTCTTCGAAAACGAAAACTGGAAGAGTTGTTACTGTCAATGGGCATCGCTATAGACGCTTAATTTCACGTAAGGGTGACATAAAGTGGCCACCCAGATCATGTGATCCAACTGCACTAGACTACTTTTGGTAGGGTTTTTCGAAAATACAAGGCTATGGGAATAAGCCAACAATGAATCCAGTGCTGAAACACAACATTAGGATCGAGATTAACTGAACTCAGTGCGTTAATGTGTGAGCGAGTGCTTGAAAATTTTAATTCTCTTATAGCAGGCTGTAAACGTACTCATAGTAGACATTTAAATAATGTAATTTTTCACATGTAATTATTGAGAGTCATATTTTGAATGAAAATAATGAAACCTGAAAGAATCTGAATTTTTATGTTGTTTTTGAAAACAGGGTGCGTCTTTTGATAAACCCTTTATGTTGAAGTGACCCTGTGCATTTATCTAATATGTGTACGAAAAGACGGAAAAAGATATTTCCAGTAAATAATTACATATTATGCGAAGACGACACAAATTTATTTTAAAATAAGATAACATTTTTTATCCTAAATATTAAAAAAGTAATTATTTTGAGTCTCTGGTTGACTTGTCCAGCGGAGTTCCCAATTACCTACTTAGATCGAAATAGCTCTTGTTGGTCATGGCGGGATGAAAATCCACATATCTCCAACCAAATCCACGTAGCTTCCTTAGTAACGAGAGCAAATTTACTATTTATAGTTATCGAATAGTTTATATTTACTCCTTATTGGATTAAGCCTGACACAAGAAAAACTTGGTGCCTATAAGATTTTACCACTCCGCACTCTCATAGCTCCGAGTCGATGGCGAGAATCATGTGTAAGTAACTGCCATCGTAAGTGCGGCATCTGTTGATAAGTTTTATATCTTTAACATCACTGTGAAGAAAACAAAATGCATGCAAAAAGATTAAGTCGATTAATTGCAGATGACAGAAATCCACCATACCAGAGAAATGTTACTACGAAATATTCTCAAAGCTTCTTCAAAAGTGTATTCAACTTCGATTATAGTGCCATTATCAGCTGCTTCTTTTACAATTCGATCTGCTTTTTCATCAATCCAGAGTGGCCCACATGAACATTTGAAAATTCGAACTCTGAGAGCTTCGCATGAAACCGAGCGATCCAGTGATTGCTGGAGCAATCGGTTTTTAAGAGCTTGCAGGCTATTTGGATGTCCGAGAAGATACCAACTTTGTCCGGCTGTGCGACTTTCTATTTTAAAACCAAAACTTCCTCAAACTTTGTTCACATGCCAGACTCCGCAGCCACCCAAGTTGGCCAAGACCAAAGCATCAGCAGCAAAAACGTCAAAGCCACCACCTAAATATACATATATATATTATATAATTGGCGCGTACACCCTTTTTGGGTGTTTGGCCTAGCTCCTCCTCCTATTTGTGGTGGGCGTCTTGATGTTGTTCCACAAATGGAGGGACCTACAGTTTTGAGCAGACTCCGAAGGGCAGATATTTTCATCAGGAGCTTTTCCATGGCAGAAATACACTCGGAGGTTTGCCATTGCCTGTCGAGAGGCGACCGCTATTAGAAAAATGTTGTTCTTAATTTTGGTATTTTACCGAGATTTGAACCTACGTTCTCTCTGTGAATTCCGAATGGTAGTCACGCACCAACCCATTCGGCTACGGTGGCCGCCATTGTGCATTGTGCAAAGGTGGCTCTAATTTCTACTGTGATCACCTTGCTCTTAATGTCCGGGAGGGTGTGCGTGTCAACGCATAAGCATTCTACACCCTCGAATGGCTCGCCAATCCTGGTATTGCGAAAACCGTCTGAATCTTGTTTTTTAATACACAAGGGAACTGGGTTTCATGCCAGTATTATTGGCAATTGCGTCATACATTTTAACATTGAATTGTTTTAGCTTTACGATTTCTTTGGCAGTAAGCCTCACATTATTACTGTCATTAAGCGACGGAACGACTTTTCCTACATAAAGTTAAATACGTAAGTCACACGAGGAAAGGTATGCACTGGCTAATAGGACGAATGGTTCGGAGAGAGAATGTTATTTGAGAGAAAACTAAATGTCGTCATCGAACCGAGGAGGATACTAGAATAGGAAATAAATCAAATATTTTTAATCACTTTGTTCTGGTTCTATGAAAATGTCAAAGTTGGTATCCATAAAAAAGGTTTGAGTGTTTTAAAAAGCAACTGTCTAATATTTTCTATTGTCGCCATCGGTGTTCTGCCTAATTTAATTGGCACTAAAATTATTACATTTAACACAAAACTTCAAATTACATGTTTTAAATGAGATTCCTGCCATTGAGCTCATTCAAACTAGCTTAGAAAATTCGATGTCATGCCGATTTGTTAAAAGTTTTTGTAGGTCACTTATTGATATTAAAAACAATATTTAGATTCTCATTTATAGAATTATACACTCATTGATTTATTATCTCACATGTGCATATGTATATGTAAGCTGGTTTTGCCGATCGGCTTGATAGGCTTTATAGTTTCGAAGCCCCAGGTCGAAAATCAAATGCTCAACTAAATTGCTAATATTTGTGAACAAAGTGAGATCATCATCAAATGCGAATGAGTCTTGCTAATTGTTTTGTTATTATTGGCTGGTTCATAAGTAGCACTGCCTTAAGGTAAAGGTAAAGTGCAATCATTTACTGGCTTTAGCTCATATACTTGTACATATACAAACAAATATATGTATATATGTGCATACGTAGGCACTCAATTTGGTAGTTATGCCTGTAGGAGCTTTTTGTAGTAGCAAATTAATTATTTGTATTTGCAGTGCAATAATGGCCACTTCGTTTGTGAAGTTTCGTTGTGTGTATGTGCACATTTATTTATATGCGTAATCAATGGCCATCAAGAGGAGCAAACAGTCGCTTAGTGCTAACAATAAGATATGTATAAGTATGTAAGTATAAGTACCAGGTGGCGCAAAATTAATCACCCTGCGTCAATCATATTCGACACTTGTGACACTAGACACTAGGCAGCTGCAGCATACAAACGGGAAAGCAATGGAGCGCGTAAAGGTCAAAATAAAGATTTTCGACACTCAAAATCATTTGTTTTTTATTCAGTAAAAGAGTTATTCGAAACCCGCATTGGATGATTAATTTTGCGCCACCTTGCGCCTGCGACAAACGATGGCACATCAACACTTTGATTAGCTGTAATAAGTTTTTTTTTTTTTGTTTTTTGACGTTTTATATATTTTTATAAAGGCACAGCTAACAAAATCCATATAAATCCAAGTAAGAAATTTTATAAAAAAATAGAAAAATTCCACAAATTTGTAATTACAACCTCATAGGTTTTTTGAATTTTTAGAAACATTTTTGGTATACAGTTAAGCTATATAAAATTCTTACTAATATAAATACTCTATTTTAGAAACATTTTTGGTATACAATTGTATAGCTTGCCCATTCTTTCAGAACTGTTTGCAAAAATATTCTTTGCCAGATTAGACAAAATTCTGATAGAAAAAAATGTAATACCAAGCCAACAATTTGGATTTAGACGACAGCATTCAACTGTGCAACAAGTTACAGCAACACAGAGTTATAAACAAAATACTAAATGATATGTATAATAAAAAGTTCTGCATAGCTATCTACCTAAATATTGCAAAAGCTTTTGACAGGGTGTGGCATAAAGGTCTACTGCATAAGCTAAGCGAAATATTACCACGAAATCACTTCACCATTCTCAAAAGTTACCTGGAAAATCGACATTTTTTTTATAAATTTTGAAGACGAATGCTCAAGCATGATGCGAATGACTGCAGGTGTACCCCAATCTGATATTTACAGCAGATATACCGATCCGCAATCAGACGAAATAGAAAAAAAAGCGACTGACATTCTTCAACAAACAATAAATGACACTGTATCATGGCTCGATAAATGGGGAATAGAACTCAACAAAGATAAAACGGTACAAGTAACATATATCATAAAAACAGAAAGCCTAAGAAACTCAAACTAACAATAAAAAACAATGAAATAAAAATCCTTCCTAGTGCAAAGTACGTTGGCATAACTATAGATGAAAAACTAAATTGGAAACGACTTATAGAAAACAAACGAAACGAAATCAAAAACAAGTTCAGACAACTAAAGAGGCTGTTGGCTAAAAATTCAAAACTAAGCCTCAACAACAAAGTAGTGATATATAAATCTATAATCTCACCCATTTGGAAATATGGCATAGAAATCTGGGGCACAGTAAACAAAACCAAATCAAAATAGTTCAAAGGACGCAATCTAAAATACTTCGAACAATAACAAAAGCAGGCTGGTATATACCAAACGACGTGATCCACAGCGACCTCAACATCGACACAATAGATGACACAATTAGAAAATACAGCATCAAGCATATACAACGACTAACAAATAATCAAAATGAGCAAATGCGCAAACTACCACAATCGGAGAAAGCGGGAAAACGAGGATTAAAACGATTAACTCCAACAGAACTCACAATATAACAAAACAAGAAAAATAATAATAATAATAATTATAACACTTAGAAAATAATATAATGTAGCATAATCTGAAGCAAAATTGAATGTTTATCTAGCATTGAGAACAAAGAATTCCAATACTACTTTAAAAATAATTGATTATTGTTTAAATTCAACAGATTGTAATTTAAAAAGGGAAATAAAAAAAAACAAAAAGTTGTATAGCTTATTAAAATTTAGTGTAACAAAGTGCAAGTTTGATGCTTGATCTTGATCTTGCTCTGACGATGTAATGCACTTTCCCCATATAACGAATTTTATATAGAGAGAATGCCCGCTGGCGTATATACAGGGTGGGCCAAATAAGACCTAACATTAACAAATAAGACCTAACATTAGTTAAGCACAAATAACTTTTTTATTTTTTGACAAATTTATTTTTCTCTTTCTGTAGGTTATAATTGAATTGTTGGAAATTTATAATGGAAACCTACAGTACAACACAATGCGTTAAAATTATCGAGTTTTTCTATACTTGTTAACAATCAATTGTTTTAACGCAGCCTAAATATCGGCAACATTTTAATTCCACATCAGCTCCCACAGCCTTCATGATTAGGAGTTGGTCGGTCGTTTTGAGGAACTGGGTTCAGTGGCCGACCGTCCTGGACGAGGCGCCCATCGAAATATTCGCACTGAAGACATCGTGGAAACTGTGCGGCAGAGTGTTGCAGATGATCCATCTGTCTCAACTCGCCGTCGTTCCAGCCAATTGGGCATTTCCAGAACAACATTGCGTAGAATTTTAAAGTTGGATCTTCAGATGTACCCATACAAAATTCAAATTTTGCAAGCACTGACTTCTTTTTATGGGGATATTTAAAAGACAAAGTGTATCTTAATAAACCAGAGACTATTAGACAGCTGAAGCACAATATTCGAGACGAAATACAGAGCCTTCAACCAGAAACATTATGTGGTATAATGGAGAACACGTTAAAAAGAGCCAATCATTGTATCGAGAAAAATGGTGCACATTTCTCTGATGTAATATTTCATACATTATTTCCATAAAATATATTCAATGTATAAAAACAATTAACCGAAATAAAAGATTTTTGCAAAAGTTATTTGTGTTTAACATTTGTAGGTCTTATTTGGCCCACCCTGTATATGTGTTTATAATAACATTATATACTAGCAAGTACCCAGCACACGATATTCTACGCTGCTCTGCTTTTAAAGCACAGTTTTTTGTTCTAACGACTTTTGATATACAATACCATATTTTTAGTATCCATCTTTATAGAAATAAATAAATTTTTTGGATATCCCATTTGAGGAGAGGCGACACACAAAAATCTGCATTAAAGGAATGCTCTCCCTAAAATTTCTGACTTTCTTTTCTTCGGCGCAACTTCCGACCATAAATATTTATTTTAATATCTTGACTCCAATGCCACTTAGTGCGTTTATTTTCTACAAACCTTAATTTTTAAATAACCAACTCAAAACGAGTTATAGAAGGAACTCTACTCCTGTGCGATCTAAAAGTTCAATTTGAATATGGACCAAATTGGCTTATAAATACGATTATACAAGTAATTAACCTAACGCATGTTATACATTTTGAATATGAGCCGTATTGGACCATAAAAGCGACATCGAAATACCTTCGGACCAAATAGTTACTCTATAGCCACTTAGCGGTTTTATTTTTTGTGGAACTATTTATTTTTATATACATAAATGATATGTGTTCTATATATAAGCTAAATTGGTAGGTAGGTATGCGAATGGTTGAAGTACCAGTCTGGCACTCCCCTAGTAGCTCTAAAGCGCCGTTTTGATACCATTTTAAGACCTCCAACGAGCAAATATCTACAGCCAACCAGACATGTTGATGCAATGGAGAAGATTGATGGGATTTAGGTTGGACTACTGCACGAGGCTGTCGAAGAAAGGAGTGATCAATTGCTATTATTAATATTAGGCTACTGCGCACCGCGACCAAAAGAGATTTATTGTGCAACGCCTGCTGAGGTACCCTATAAGGATACGTCTTTAAGGCTTTTTAAACATTTTAGCGCAATCTGGGGTTTATTGTTCCATAATTTATATGGATGTACGACAATGGGGATGTACGGCTCTAGCGCAGTTTTCGATGGGTTAATAGAGAGCCCTTAGTCGGTGCACCTTTTGTTTATAATACTAAGGGCTTGTTGCATGCGGCTAGAAGTGGTATCCTTATGCCAGCCTGCTATGTATACTAAAAGGTTATCAGCGTAAAAGTTCATCTCCTTCTTGAATGGTCCCCATAACTTTTTACGTGGGGGTACCCAGGATTTCTTGCGTCTTACGTCTATCGTACTGGAGCCAAAGGGTTTTCGAACTAGTACACAAAGAAATGGAGCTCTATCTGCCCTGCACTTTTCTGAGTTGTGCAATTCCTCTTTAACAACAGTCAAGGGGAGCTGATGTCTGAGTAGGAGACCTCTGAGACCAAGTCAGTCGACTTCTTCCTGGTAAACTTATCAGCAATTTCATTTCCTTCTATTTTCCCATGCCCTGTAAGCCTGATCAGAGAGATGTTACCTGCACACCCAAGATATTTGATCTCTTCCTTACGGCAGTTGACCAGTTTGGATTTGCACAATGGCATAACTGCAACAATGAACCGCTTTTTCATACCAGAAGCACCCTTGAGCCAAGAAACAATCGATATTAGAAATATCTTTATTCTTCGCAGTGGGTGTCAGTACCCGCTCAAACCGAATTGTAATCACGCTCAAACCCAGTCGCTACTGTAGCCGGCAGCAATTTACATAAAATCGTGTCTAAGTAGCTTATCGCAACTCGCACACACATAATTGCCAATGATGCAAGTTTATTCATATTTAAATGCAATATAGTTGCTACGTACATACGTATGTGTGTATGTATGTATATACACCTCTACGTAATAAATTAAATTTTCTATGCAAACTAACCTCTTTAACCGAGCAATGCGAGTATATCAATTATTTATGGATTATTCATATCAAATATTAATAATATTAGCAAAATCCACAAAATATTTAAGTACCTGTCAAGCATTTTATTCGTGTTTAAGAGCTAATAAATGTTCAATTACAGCTGCATACATGCATGTGGGGCCGTGTATATTAGGGTAGTCAGGTGGGCAAGCGACTACACTAGCTTACCTTCTATTTATTATTTTGTTTATTTATTTAGAAGTAAAGCTGATCAGGATTTTCAGCTTGGAAGAGGCACTGCCTATCAGTATAAAGGTGACTTGCCGCACTGAGCAGACGCTTACTAGCCACACTCGAGGGACGAGCGGATATGTAGATATTTGAAATCAATTTTTTCAGCCGAAAATGTGAACTTCGTTACGTGTATGATAAAAATTTTACAAAACCTCACATTTTATAAAATATTTCAACAAAAAAAAAATTTTAGGGTGTAGAAATTTGAAAAAATCGATTTTTTTTGCATATTTTCAAAGTTTAGACCTTGGAAAATATGCCCTTCAACGGATTTTTCAAAATTCGGAGATACAGCTGATTTTGTGACGTGGCGTCTAAGCCGGCGGAGTGGAGCGAATCGCACAATAAACGGCAGATGTTACCGGACGACTTGAGGACTCTTTCTTTCCAGAAAATCTTTTGTATCCCACACAACCTTTATTTATACTATACATATGTATATACTTTATACTTCTATAATATATTTATATATATACAGGGTGAACGATATGAAGTATTACCTATTCAAAACACCATAACTTTTTTGTGTGAAATTAGTTTTTATTGATTTCAAAGACAAAATTGTTCAAAAATGATTACAATTTTAGCATATTTTCACTTTAGCTCGATATGGCCAACTTTTGCCTTGACTATAGCCCTCAAATGGTCAAAAAATGAGTTGCATGCTGCACGAATGTGATCTTGAGGTATTTTGGCCCATTCTCGTATAACCGCTTTTTTCAGCGCATCCATACTGGCATATTTTTTAGTCCTCACCTTGCTCTCCAAAATGGACCAGATGGAATAGTCCATCGGATTTGCGTCTGGCGAATTCGAAAGCCATTGTGTGGACGAAATGAAGTGTGGAACATGATTTTTTAATCATTCTTGGTTCACACGAGCTTTATGAGACGGTGCCGAGTCCTGTTGGAACGTCCATGATCTACAACCAAAATGTTTGCCTGTCCACGGCTCTAAAGCAGCTTCTAAAACATTTTCCCGATAATAAGTCGCATTCACTTTGACACCAGGCTCGATAAAAACGATTGGAGAGCGTCCATCAGCGGTCACTACGGCCCAAACCATTACTTACGATGGGAAATTGCTTCGAGTGGCCATACGTAGGCTAAAATTTTCGCATGAGCGTTCGGTCAAGTAAACACGATCGTTTTGAGTGTTTATGAACTGCTCAATTGGGTAATTTTTTTCATCAGAAAACACATTGTCAGAAAGTTCACCACGTTCGTGCAAGCGCAACAACTTCTTTGCTCTTTCGCACCGAACTTTTTTTTGCTGGGGTGAAAGACCGTGTGGTTTTTGGAACTTGTAAATCTTGACCTTGAGCTCATTTTTCAATATGCGTCGAATGCTGTCTTGCGATATTTTCAATTCTTTGGCCATTTTTCTTCCACTTCGACGTGGATTTCGTTCAAGTCGAGGCTTCACTTTCCGAACCATTTCTGGCGTTGTTGCGGTTTTTTTGGTCCACCTCCAAAGCGTTTTGCAATGCTACCAGTATCAGCGTAGCGTTTTATAGTGCGATACACAAACATTTTATTCACTTTGAGGGGACTAAGCTCACGAACAATGGCTGGTTGTAATTTTCCAGCCAAATATAAAGCAATCCATGACAGAAAAAAAATTCAACAAAACAAATTGAACAATTTAGAACAATTTTGACGTTTATGTCATGAGCGGTTTTACAGATACAAGCAGTGTGAAGTTGGTAACACTTCATATCGTTCACCTGGAAATATATTGCCGATTAATCCAGATGAGTAGTAAATATTATGATCTAAGTTATTCTATTGGAATTTTCTTAGGATGGTCGTCATGATATCTCAAGTTCTACTTGACCGATCGCTTTGAAGTTTGATAAGAATTGTTTACTATATATCGCGCCTGCCTCGGATTTTGAAAAATTTAAGTTTAAAGTATTTTTAAAAAATTTGAAAAGGTAAAAAAAAGAGGATAAAAATTTTTTTTTTTTAAGGTGGCGCCATTTTGTGAATTTTTTTCTTCTTTGATTTGGCGTAATCCGATAGTGACATCCTCACTAATGAACCAATGAATTTTTGTAATTTATTTGTTTTAGATCACTACAAGGGTTGGAATCATGTCAAATATGCAGCACCGTTTTTTATGTAGCCCCAACTCCGCCGGCCTGTAATTCCACGATTTTTTTATTTTTTTTATACTTTTCCAATATTAATAAAAACCATAAAAAAATGGATAGTAAAAATGTTTTTCATTTCTTTTAATCTTAGTTTTAAAAACTCCTAAAATTAAGGCGTCTAGACCAGAATACCCTCTTAAACATTTACCGAAACTAAAACGAAATCGAACTGAAATTTTGTGGCCGAACAAAACCGAAGCACAATTTCGGACGCTCTCTAATTTCGGACGCTCTCTTTTTTTCACATCCCGTTTACTTTTACTTTACGCTCTTGTGTAAGTTTATGATTTTTCTTCAACCTCCACAGTCTCAATCTCCATCGTTCTTGTAATTATGTAAATTGTAAATTGATTTTTCTTCCAGAAAGTACTACTTACTTTAGTGTTACTAAATGAATTGTTAATCTAGTTTTTAAGTGATCTATAAAATTGAGGAAATAGGAAAATTATAGATTTCATTTATTTGTAATTGAATTATTTCGCATATTCTTGCCATAAGCTGTAAGAAATACTGCATTTTTAGATTATTAAATAAATAAAAGAAATACATAAATGGAAAGTAAATGCAAAATTGTGATATTATAAGCCCCAGCACATATACACCACATCCGAGTTGAATATCTCCAAAACATCGATTTATCACACTTTAACTGATATTTTGGATTTACGAAAGATCTGTGCACGTTTCATCCCGCACAAGTTAACTGAGGACCAAAAATTGCTCAAAATTCAACATTCGAAAGACCTCATTAAAGAGGCGAGAAAAGACGAGAACTTCCTTTACAACGTTGTAACTGGTGATGGAACGTAGTGCTTCCAACATGAACTTGAAACTAAGCGTCAAAGTGGCGAATGAAAGGCCCCACATGAGCCACCACCCAGAAAATCGCGTTTGGAGAAGTCAAAAATAAAGTCGATGCTCATTTGTTTTTACGATTCCAAGGGAACTGTCCGCAAAGAGTTCATGCCAATGGGCCAAACCGTCAATGCATTTTTCTATCTTGGCATTTTGAAGCGTTTGTTGCATCACATTCCTCGAATTCGCCCTGAATGCCGCGAAGGAGGAAGCTGGCGCACCATCTCAGCGATCTACTCTTGTGACTGATTTTTTGACTAGAAATCGCATTTTAACCATCAATCACTGACCGTATTCGCGTGATATGGCTCCCTGTGACTTCTACCTACTCGGAAAACTACATTTGACCAGGAAAGGAAAACGTTTTGCGTCCATAGTGGCCATTCAAAAGGCTTGTACCGACACCCTGAAGGACATTCCGGTCAATGACTTGAAACACTCTTTCGAAAAGCCTTTAGATCGTGCAAAACAGTGTATCAAGGCCAGAGGGGACTATTTTGAATAAATAAACTCGAAGTTGTCAGAACAAAGCTTCTGTCGTTTCTATTTTAGCTCAGTCTTGTTTATTTTGGATTTCAAGTTGTATGAAAGGTACGACGCTCTTTTATGTATTGGTATACTTATCGTCACATAATACAAAATTAATCACCCGGTTTTGTTTTTGAATGACTGTTACTAAAAACAAAAAAAAGATGGTTCAAGTGATGGAAATCTTTATTTTGCCCTTTACGCGCTTCATTTCTTGTTTGTTTCTATACAGCAGCTGTCTTGTTCACCAGTGTCAAATATGACTGATATACGACGCCATTTGCAGATACAATGAATCTCCCGATAGGGTGATTAATTTTGCGCCACCTTCTAAGTTATAGTAGATTGCAATATTGCGAGTCATATGTTTTGAAAATTATTGCTCACTAAAATTCAGCGCCATTTGTAATGGCGATATCATACCCCTTGCCGATGCCCACTTTTATGTGCCTTATCCTAGAAACAATTGCCAAGGCAATATTATGTATTATTTTCCTAGCAAACATTTTTATATTATCTAATTAACTTTACTCGCCTTCACTTAACTGGAGTATCAAGATCTAACGCTATATATTTAATATAGAAAAAATATCCTAGTGGTGCTCTTCAGAGTTAGCTCACATTGTCATTCCGAGGCTCTGGATTTCTCACAGACGATAGATTTGAAGGGTACTTCCATGTACTTCTACAAATTTTTTATATGCTCTCTCACCCTTTAATACGTAAGTATATGATAGTCATGTGTCGAAAGGTATGCATTTATACGCTCTGTGGTGCAATCCCTGAAGTAGTGCTAAGCATTTGTGGTGCCATAGTAATAGCTTTATATTAATATTTAAATATAATTTCATATTAATATATACGCCGTAATGGACTTGAATAAAACACATGCAGAAAGTCCAAGTTCCAGTTAAGCGAATACTTCTCTGGTATCTCTCCATTGAGAAAAATAACTCTGCGAATTTAGACTTCCAAGATGTCCATTGAATCTGGCTTTTCGGCGTATGCGAGCGCTTAATAGTGCCGGCATGCTCCTTTATCTATTTCTTTTTTTTTTTTGGGTTTTTTTTTTGTTTTGAAGTACTTGTAGTAAAAAGAATTACTGAAAATGTTGCAGCACAGTTATTTCTTTTCTTTTTTTGTAATTTAAATTTTTTTTCTTAACTTTTGCCTAAAAACATAGTTAATACTGCGATAAACGCAACATATTTTAAAATTTCAAACTTTGTACAACATTCAAACAAATTCATAAAATTTGCCAGAAAATGTTAAACTTTTTCCTCAAAATTTCTAACCTTTTCTATACATATTTTTCCATATAAAGTTTGGACGCTTGAAGGGAAGAAAGTGCAGAGATCGTTAGAAAAAAAATGTTTAAACACCAACCCGAATTTTCAACAATTTTTCCCTCACAGTTTATTACACTAGAATTAAATGATTTATAAAATTTGATGCCAGAGAAAACATTAAAAATTCTGAGTAAAAAGTTCGCATCTGCTTAAAATTCCATGAATTGCTTTGATTTTTGAGCAACATTTTCGCTTCATACGGCTTTTATTACACTACAAACTAATTTTCATGCAACATTTACGAAAAATATGTAGCACGAAATACATTGTAAATATTTAAATATGATTGACTGACCGGCAGTGTAACCGATGCAGCCGAATGGATTGGTGCGAGGCTACCATGCCCAGTAGTGCGATTCACTAACTCTTATCGATTCGACAATTGTTTGTTTTGTCGACAGTATATGTCGATTGCACCGTCGATTGTGCTATTCACCAACTTATGTTAACTAACACTGAACAGCTGTTTTCTTCTATTTATTCAAACTGATAGAGAGTGGCATGTTTCTCAAATTAAATGCCAAAATGAGCGACTAACACAAAGAAACATACTAGCCAAGCTGTTAGATTCAATTTTAAGTGTTTTCTACCAATTATATTTGCATAAAGTAAGTACAATAATATAACTGTTTATTTGAATTTATTGTTTTATTAATACTTTTTGTATATTGCTTTAGGATGACATCGACAGCTACTAAAAGAAGTCGTGCCACACCCGAGCAGCTAAACCGTATGCTTGACTACCTAATGGAAGTCCCGGGTCTAGCAGGATATAGGTTCCACAGCCTCCATGGTAAGTTTGAATGCGACAAAAAATGGAGCAAGCTAGCAACAAAGTTAAATAGTCTGGGTGGAGCAGTGGAGACAGTCAATCAATGGCACACGGTAAGAAAATATTGTGTTATTACTTAAAAGTAGAGAGGTGTTAATCATTTCCCTAAAAAGGTATGGCGGGACTTAAAAAGCCGCACCAGCATCAAAGCACGAAATCGGCGAAGGCAACAAGCTTTAACTGAAAACAGGCCTATCAGTGAGGAGCTCCTAACGGAATTAGAGATGCGGGTGTCTGCTCTTATAGGGGAAGAATATATGAATGGGCACGATTCAACAGCTGAAAATATTCCACTAGAGGAGGTAAATTGCGTAAAGTGTATGTTTTAAAGTGTAACTTACTGGTGTGTAAATTGTTAGGTAATCCAAATGGGTATCGAAGTGAAAGATGAAAGCATGATTTCGGAAGCCCCGTCGCCTTTACGGACGCCACTTGCAGAAAATTTCACGCTGAGGTCAGGTAATTCGCACATCTCAGACAGGAGAACACCACGGGAGAGGTTGAAAAGAAAGCGCATGGAAGAAGACGGTGATGCTCGGAAGAAATTTTTGGAAATAGCAGAAAAACAGGCAGATGCACTAAAGGTAATTTCTTTTGAACTTTATGTAAAATAATTTTATTATATTTGTCCATTGGTGATTGTTTTTTAATAGATGCTAGCCCAGTCGAGTGTAGAAACCGTAGAAGTCGCGAAACAACAAGCAGATGCTTTAAAGGTAATTTATTTTCAACACATAAAAGTGGCATTTTATTAATTTTTCTTGCTATTTTTTAATAGATCTTAGCCGAAAGCAGCTCTGCAAGTGCCCAGGCGAATAAAATGATGGCGGAGGCAATAGCCGTATTGGGGAATGGTTTAAGCGCTACCGCGGAAACATTCAACAATCTAACGCCAATCATAAGCCAAATACTCAAAGGACATACTCGCACTTTTTAAATAAGTTTTTGATCATAAAATTTCACAGTTCTGATTAAAATTACTAATTCTTCTTTATCGTTTGATTTAACAACACCAAAATTATTGTCGTTTAGATTGCGATAATCGACATCGTAACCAATCAGCTGATTTTGTCTTGTCGATTTTCGTAATGAAATGGGTTACTGAATAGCAAAATCGTAAAAATTGTGGTTAAGGAAAGATAACAAAGCGAATATCGATAAAATATGTTAGTGAATCGCACCACAGGTTTGAACAAAATAGAAATTCTAACAACGATTTTTACCACCAAATGACAAATGTGTGTCTGTGTGCTAGGGTAATGAAATCAAGACCGATCAATAGCCCTAAAAGGCAAATGTTATATTCGTTAGATGTCTCCATAATCAATATTCAATTTTGCATAGCCAACGTGATAAAGCCTTGGCTATATTTAATAGATCATATCTGTAGGCATACATATGTATAAGTATATACAAGATGGCCACTCAATTTTGTTTTTGAATACATTTTTTACTAAATAAAAAAATATTTTATGTGATGGAAGTCTTTATTTTGGCCTTTACGCGTGACTTGTCGAGGCTTGTCGGTTTGTATGCTGCAGCTATCTGGTGTCCCAGAAAAAAAAACTATGCACATCTTCATTTCGACAAATTTTGAATACTTAATTATTAATTTTTTAATTATCATTTGAATAAGATTTTAAATATTTATAAAAATTCAACAGATTCTCATAAAAATTTCAAGCACTTTAACCAGAATTAAAAAAAATTTGGGTACGCTATTTTATAGCCCATTTAATTTTAGTATAATAAAGTGTAAGTTTGAATTGGTTCAGAAGTCTCCTTGATTTTTGTTTTTCCCCTGAAGATGTATGGAATTTTCAGCCTTGAAAACCAACGTAGTTTCTCTCTTGCCAACGTAGCACTTGTTGAAGTAATTATGCAATTGAGTAGTAAAGTCCTCGCTCGACGAACAAAACCAACACTTTATAAGGCTTTCATCATGCCCGTCTTATCGTATGACGTAGAAGCTTTGACGATAACAACATCCGATGAGGCGTCCCTTGAAATTTTTGAAAGAAGATTTTTGGAAAATTTATACGGGGGATTTTACGGAAGATTATTGGACCTTTGTACGTTAGCGACGGTGAGTATTGACACAATAGAACAATGACCTGTATGCGCCACATAGACATAGCGCTGGGAATAAGTTCCGGTGGCTAGGTCACGTCATTCTGGCTCTGAAAGTAATCAATGCGGATGGTAGCAGAGGACGTGTGGTGGAAAGATCAGCTGCAGAAGGACTTCACTTGGTGTTTCAACTGCCGGCGCTTAGCACGAGAATGAAAGAACTGACGTGCTTTGTTAAACTTTGTTTAACTGTGAGTTTGAATTCATAAAATGGAATCAATTCACATTTGTGCTGAAGACTACAAAAGTCTTCTTCGAATTTTCTACTTAAGTAATGAGTTTACTAGCACTTGACTGGAATCCGCAAGGGAACAGAGGTCGCGATCGGCCAAGGTATACTTGGAGAAGGTCGATGTTGGGCGAGCTAACAGATGTCGACTACCACATAAAACGGCACAAAAACAACAGCCAGAACTGTGTACGGTGGAAGAGACTTGTCGAGGTCCTATCCTAGTGAACAATAAGCCTTGGAATAAGCCGAAAAGCTTGAGATCTTCATGAGACGAAGCTTAAACTCACCTTTATTTGTCTACAAATCAGATATCTTTAAAACGTTTACTTAATTTCCTAAACAATTTTGTATATCTTTAAGAGTAGTTTTATATTTAACTAGCAGAGTTGCAGCTATTCCAGATGAAGCCAACGCTAGAGCAACATCATTTCGCGATCTGTTCCTCGCCAAAAGCAATGAAATTAAAAATGTTTTTCCGGTTCCTCCGGGAGCATCAAGGAAATAAATTCCACCAGATCCACTGTTCACAGCTTCTATCAAAGTGTCGTACGCAATTCTTTGTTGTTGATTTAATTGTGGAACATTTGTACGAACTGTTTCGGCCAATGCTTCAATGTCGTACTGATGTTCTCTTTGCAACTCGTGGTTTAATGCATCGTGCATATGACAATTGGGTGCTGTCATTCCCAAACACGATAATACTTTATTTGCCATCAATAAACACATATCTTCTATCATGATCAATGTGTCATTGTAAATTTCTTCAGTCATTTGTAGTGTAGGATTCAAAGTTTGATGGCACACACGATGCAAAACATCCTCAGACATGTCATATCTATACTTAACCCACAAATCTTTTGGATTCGAGATGAAACATGTCTATATGATAATCGCAAACAATGTACGAATTTGATGCGGCGACGAAGATATTACGGAATTCTTGAGCGTATCATCCCAGTGCGAATCGTTCTCAAGTAAATGTAAAAGTTGACATGCCTCACGGTAAGTCGCACACAGCTGTCCATTAACTGTTCTCAGTTGTTTAAACGATGTCGGACCACGAACATTCACCAATAACAACCGCAAATAATAACATTCATCGGTATTTGGATGTACTGTGTAGATGCGACCCAGAGCATCTGAAGTAAATACATTAGGATGTCCTTCAACTGGTGTTCCTTGTTTTCGGCGCTGAAACGATTTCGATGATGCGTTCCATGTGTAATAGCGTGGCATGTCAGCATACAGCAAAGTGCGAGCAAAATCATCAGTTTGACAGACTGTGAAGAAACTTGTTAACGTTGTCGACGGTGGATGTGCCGCCCTGTCTGCCGCGTTAGATTCATTAAAATAAACTCGTTGACCATTTTCTAAATGGACTGCCAAATGGACGACTGTAGGGTGTCTTTCATGGATCGCAAATGAAAAGATACGCCAAATAGCTTCGTTGCTACTTACATAGCGACCCATCTGGTATTGTGATATTTCATCATTTGCATTGGTTACACCGAAGACAGCCATATCATGTATGTCTTTTTACTCAGAGTTATCATATGCAGGACGAACGAATGACAATTTTGTCGCGTTCGCGATTCACTTTCACTTTTGTTGAGTTTCAGAACGCGATATTAGATCCTCCAACGCGCACGACTTAAATTTTCTTTTATTTTTTTTTTCCTCAATTTTATATTTTACAGAAATCTTCTTTTTTCAACACAACTTAAAAAACAAAACTATGTACATCGACTCATACATTTTATTTAGAAAACGTTTGTATGGGAAATAGAAAAATGCTGTTTTGAGGATTTTCCCGGCAATTATTCGAATTTTTCTCACCTTTTAAACCTTCCCTAGACCTCCACGAATAATTCAAGACCAAGATAAGATAAATCCGTTCAGCCATTCTCGAGTTTTAGCGAGACTAACGAACAGCAATTGATTTTTATATATATAGATAATTGGTTGCAGTGCAAACTAGTTACGATTTGTCGTATTCTTTACTAGTTCCCAAATAACAAAAAAAAAAGAATCACACAAAAGTCATGCAAACTTCTAAGGCTGATTACGTGGAAGGGAGAACGAATACGCAGTAGTGATTCCAGGTTATATGTAGATACACTGGAAAATCTCTGGCTCTTAACAAGCGGCTATTTCTGCAATGATTTTTCTAAGGATGTTATGATAGCGAGCTGATCAAGTACCTCTTTGGGATCAGAAAAAGGTTTTTCCAGAAAAAATTCGCACCTTATCGGCCCCAAAGCAAAGCATGGTGGAAGTATAGAAAACTGCGGTGCTTATTACGGTTTCTACAAGTATTATGTGCAATCGATAATGGCGTTGAGTATAAGTCGACTTGGTCCTTGATTAAATTTTGAAATTGGGTGATATTGCGATAATCGTCGGTATAATCAAAGACAAAGGTGAATGGCGTATTAGATGGAACCATGAACTGTACCAACTTATAAGGGGAGAAAATGTTGTTAGTTTCACCATAGTTCAAAGACTTAGCAGGCTAGGGCATAACAGACCTGTTAATCAATTGGAGATCTGTTACAGCAGTTCTACTGATCTCTGAGCGGTGAAACATCATGAATGATCAATTAATTTTCGTCGAGCTCTCGTGGGGTCCAAGGTCTGCAATGAGTATAAGACCAAAAATTACCGCTGCAGCTTTGTCTGGGGCAGTTTGAATGGAATGCGAGTTAATTTAATTGGCATCCCTGCCGGGAACACATCAGCATAAAAGTGTACATACATATTTTTATATTGCATTTATGTGTGTGAAAATATTTACAAACAATGCAACCAAATAACTCATTTGCAAAATATCACATGCATCTCCACAATTTAATTGAATTTCGTCCAACAAGCAATGCAGTTTTTGTTATCCCATTTCACTTACCCACCCTTTGTGTATTCATTGAAAAGTAATGAGCGAAAACGAGATTAAAGTCCAAACCAAATCCATTTACTATATACTCGTATTAACATACATAAATATATGTACATATGTATTTGTTTATGCATCAGTTAAATGCTGCAAAACCAATGCTTATGCTAATTTTTGCTCTATGGAATATGAAGAGACACAGTGGAGCGATTTGCAGAACAAGTGTTTGAATATGTTGATGGCAATAGAAACCAATGCAACAGAGACTATTTACCATTTGTTGACAAGTAAATATTTCAAGATCGGTTTTTGCTTTTTTTGCTCTATACTTTCGGCTGGCAATGGTGAAATTCGTAAGGCATTTTTGCCTTTGAAAAGCTACTCTTAAACTCAACTTTAGGTAGAAAAGTTTCTAAGATATGGCTTGAAAGATCAAAGTGCACATTAAAAAAGCTTGTGAGAAAGCAGCACAGGTAAACACGGCGCTATCTCGAATAATGGCTAGCATAGACCGACCAAGCCAGAACAGAAGGCTACTACTGGTAAAAGTTACCCAATCCATTGTAATTTATGCTGCACCTGTATGGGGACAAGCGTTAAAATACGAAACATACGGCAAGACTACAAAATCTATGTTTCGACTGAGCGCTATTAGAGTCGCAAGCGCTTTTCCCACTGTATCCCATTAAGCTATCGGGGTAATTTCTGGCATAATGCCCCCAGATATAATGGATCTGGAAAGTAAAAGAATACATATATGAGAAAAGCCGAAGCCTTGGCAGGTCGTGAATAGAGAGAAGCGCAAAGAAATCATATACGAGAGTCTATCTAAATGGCAAAGACGCGGGGATATAACAACCAAAGGGAGATGGACACACCGACTCATTAGTGATGTGCAGGCATGGGTCGATAGAAAACACGGTAATGTCGACATTTATGGAGTTATATGCTCATTTTGTGCCAAGGCTAATGAAAAAGCGGAGCATATTTTCTTTCACTGCCAAAGATATAATAAAGAGCGAGAGTTGTTGGAGGACCAAATAGCAGAACCAATAACACCGGACAATGTTGTTCCACACATGCTCAAATCTAAAGAAGTATGGGATTGTATAAAAAAATTGTCAGCGTTCGTACTCAAAGATTTGAGACAAATGGAGAGAAGGCGAAAAAGCGAAATCATAGCACTAAATAGCTGAAAGTCCTTGTAGTAGATGTAGTAACTTTTCCTGTAGTAGTAGATTTAGTAACTTACGGTTGTGCTGTAGGACCACTTTCTAGATAAATTTATTTGGATGCAGGTAAACTGACGATACCAGACATAGAAACTTACCTTTCTGTGGTATGAACAGACACATGGTGGGTGGGGGAGTACTGTTATGACAGGGGTGGCTCTCTCATCAGATGACCTAAACAGTGGGTGGTAACAAGCAGATGCTACTTTCGACGTATTGCATCAGGACAGTAACGGGCGTTGAGTTTAGTGCTCAAACCGCCTCCCGACGAATACTTAACGGTTGTACTGGGGGGATCGGTACTTTGACGGTAGGAGGTTTAGTTCGGGTTAAAGTCCCACACTGACGGGGTTAGGCTTTCGATGCTTCCTCCTCGTAAAAAAACAAACAAAAAATGTCTACGATGCAGCATCCAGCTTACTTCGGCTGAATTCTTCTCGAAGACAAATAAAACTCACAACTATAGCAGTGAAATTAAATGAAAACTGTTTATTATTACTATTTTACATACGCAACGTGCAACTATACAACGCTTCTAGATAACACTGTGCGACAATTTTGGGGTCATCAAAATCAAACCACACCGGACCTTTTTTTTCTGAAAATATACCTATTCAATAGCAAAACCCTCGATGGGTTTTTAAAAGTTAGCTCGATTTTTTTTTTATTGCGTTTTGAAGTTTTCTATTTTCATGAGATTTTGGAGTTTTACCTGTACGCTAAATTTTACTTATAAATCGACCTTTGTTTGATTTAATCGATTTATTTTGTCATAGCTTGATGCAGAAATTTCGTAAATGTACAAATAAACTTATTTTGAGAAGAACCTATATCTCAATACGCAATTTTGAATACCAAAATTTCGAAAAATTTTATGTTTTTACCATTTTTTACTGTAATTATGAAAATAATTAAAATTTCTCACTATTTCTTCTAGCAAAAATGTTGCAAAATGTACTAAAAAAGTCATTTATAAGATAAAAACATAAAACTGAACTTTAAGTTTGTTATTTTCTAAAAAAATAAATTTTTAACAAGATTTTTCTTCATAAAAATAATTTAAATCTGCTTTAAATTTTTTTTTAAATATCTAAAAACTCTGTAGGTACAAATATTAAATAGATTAAGTAAAAAGACTTGAATTCTTATAATTTTTTTTTTTTATTAAAATAAAGAATTTTTACGTACTAAAACCTTAGAGACGAGCTCTTTTCGACAATGATTGAATTTCAACATCATCATTATCAGAGTAATCAGATTCATCAGTAAAGAACTCCATGCCTGTCTCTTCTTCTTCTACCTGATAAATGTGTTTTAGGAGTTGTTATGCACGAACCTGATCTCGCAAGACTGCTGCGATCTTAGAACAGGTAAAATCGTTGGGAACAAATTTTGGAATTTCTAAAACAAACATTTCCTGATTAGACCGACTACAACCTTCTTTATACTTTTTATTTTGGAATGTGTGCTAGCCACTTTTCTATGTACTTAACAGGCTAAAAGTCTTGTGAGACCAATCTTGCTTTTCACTACTCACGATCACATTTTGTTACATCCAATATTCATTGGAAAACCGTATCTGGAAAAAATACTAGCAAAAATAGAAAAATCTGAAAATGTGTATAACGGGTGGTTACGTATAAAATTATTTTCATAATTACAGTAAAAAATGGTAAAAACATACAATTTTTCGAAATTTTGGTATTCAAAATTGCGTATTGAGATATAGGTTCTTCTCAAAATAAATTTATTTGTACATGTACGAAATTTCTGCATCAAGCTATGACAAAATAAATCGATTAAATCAAACAAAGGTCGATTTATAAGTAAAATTTAGCGTACAGGTAAAACTCCAAAATCTCATGAAAATAGAAAACTTCAAAATGCAATAAAAAAAAAATCGAGCTAACTTTTAAAAACCCAGCGAGGGTTTTGCTATTGAAAAGGTATATTTTCAGAAAAAAAAGGTCCGGTGCGGTTTGATTTTTGATGTCGCACTGTGTAATTAATAAGAATCAGGTAAATTAAAACTTTAGTAAAACCTGTACTGGTACATGGTTCAGTAGTCTGGAATCCGCATTACCAACTTTACGTAGAGAGGCTAGAATCCTTTTTTATTTCTTGGCTTAGGAAATTTTCGATTGGATTCGCTATTAGATCTTCCCCGATGCAATATTTGTCTAATGCTCATCAACATTTCCACTCTTACTAGGCGTAGAAAAAACTTAGAAATAATATTTTTGAGTAAACTGTTGGCAGAGTCGGTTTCTAATCCGTTATCTTTTGCCTATTATTAACATTAATATTCCCTCTCGAGTATCAAGAGATTCGTATGCCATATCAATTCGTATATTTATTCGATTTTAATTCATATTTCAGCACTATCACTATCACAATCACGAGCACCTCTTAGCTTTTTATTTAGCTAATAAATTTATTTTGTAGTTCACCTGTTTTAGATCTCGTTTAGATCCTTACTCTCTCAGCCGTTAAACAAAAACGTTACGGAACTCATGCGGACTGCACTCCTCGGGTCGGCTGGGCGAGAGGAGGTCAATCGTTGGGTTCGTTATTAAATTGAAGTAGGATCCTTTTTATACACGCGGGCACTTGTGTATTACAATTTCGTTCACATAACAGCCAGGCGATGAAGTGCCCTCAGAGTGTGCTGCGCGTTCCGTACGGTATCGGAAGACGCCATTATGGTTATAGCGGGACTACTCCCAATCAACCTAATGGCAACAGAGTATGCTGAAATCTACGAAAAAAAAAGATACTTCAGAACGGGTGACAATACGCAAGATAGCAAGAGAGCGTAGCCTGCGTTCATGGTAGGAGAAATGGAGCTTGTCCCTCAACGGACGCTGGACGTACCGTTTGATTCCCACAATTTCCGAATGGGTTAACCGTGAACATGGACAGTTAGATTACTATCTGACTCAAATACTGACAGGACATGGGTGCTTTAAATTCTACTTATATAGGTTTAAGCACGAAGGAGACGCACCAACTGCAGAAGACGCAGAACATGTTTTATTTGTCTGTCCGCGATTTGCGTTCGAAAGGGAGGAACTAAGCACTAGGGTGGGGAAGCCAATAACGGCTGATAAGCTAGTAGATATTATGATAGAGTCCGAAGAACATTGGTCCGCTGAATAGTAATTTCCAAATTGCGTCGCGCTGAACAACAGCGCAAATCTTCATGAAGAGGCAAAAGGCCGCTCCCCCTCCCGTGAAGTACTACTTAACGGCTGTCGCGCGGAAGGGAAACGGAGCTGGGGTGGGTTATTAGTGGGTGAGCCGAAAGGCAAGTCTCACACTTTTCGGCTTTCAATGCTTTGTGCCACCTCCATAAACAAAAAGAAAAAAACAAAAAAAATAGCCATGAAAAAGCTCCTCCTAAAAAATATCTGCCGTTCGGAGTCGGTTTGAAACTGTAGGTCCCTCCATTTGTGGAACAACTTTAAGAAACACACCGCAAATAGGAGGAGGAACTCGGCCGAACACCCAAAAAGGGTGTGCACGCTAATTATATATTTATTTATGTATATATAAAATATGAAAATGGTCGATATTTATGAACAACATATCACGAAAATTCGTAATTTTTTCAATGAAAATAATCTTCTGAATGAGTTGATAATTCATCCTATTTGTGATGTGCGTCTTGATGTTGTTCCACAAATGGATGTACCTACAGTTTTAAGCCGACTCCGAACGGCAGATATTTCTATGAGGGGCTTTTTCATGGCAGAAATACACTCAGAGGTTTGTCATTGCCTGTCGAGGGGCGACCGCTATTAGAAAAATGTTTTTCTTAATTTTGGTGTTTCACC
Organism: Anastrepha fraterculus; assembly: GCA_037575425.1. NCBI lineage: Eukaryota > Metazoa > Arthropoda > Insecta > Diptera > Tephritidae > Anastrepha > Anastrepha fraterculus. Next base: position 10,409 of record JAYXIM010041782.1, on the reverse strand, counting down.
GAGATTCGAACCGACATTCTCTCTGTGAATTGCGAATGGTAGTCACGCACCAACCCATTCGGCTACGGCGGCCGCCTATGATAATTCATCGGTTGGAGACAAAATTACTGAAATCTGGATCGTCACCAGAAAAGCTATCAGCTGCGGTAGCTTGATACTCTTGATTCAGTTGTTGATATTCGTTGGGATCTATCAAATAGCCTTTCTTCGCCTCTTCAAGCATGCGGACTAGTAAGAAAAATATGTCATTTTTCAAGCACATTGTTAAATATTATTATACGTTCAACTTGATAGATGTAAGGTTTTTGCTTAGTGAGAATCAATAAAATACAAATTTTTTGCTTACTTTGCGCTTCCAGTATTGCATTTTGCTGCATTTGCCTCCACATCTTTTCCTGTCGACAGAACCAGTTTCTCCCTTTTTTGTTATCGAAGATAGAAAAGGGCTCACAGACCACACTCGGGTTTTTTGAAAAGTAAAGTCTATATGAATAAGCCAACAACGATTCCAAAACTGAAACCCAATATTCGAATCGAGACTGCTGATCAGATCAATGGGACGATGTGTGAGCGACTTCTTGAAAATTTTACATTTCGTATGAAATACGCTTTATATAATATTAAAATGTTCGGTATGATAAAAAGAGTATATTTAGCCTTGACGGAAGAAGTCCGTCTATAACTACGCCCCCCAGCCACATAACGGGAATTTGGTACAAATAAACCTAAATCAAAAATTATGACGCAAGTAAAATTTTTAAAATTGGCCGTAGCACCGCTTTTTTTGTTATGTAAACGCATTGTTGGCGGCCGCCGTAGCCGAATGGTTTGGTGCGTGACTACCACTCGCAATTCACAGAGAGAACGTTGGTTCGAATCTCGGTGAAACACCAAAATTAAGAAAAACATTTTTCTAATACGGGCGCCCCTCGGCAGGCAATGGCAAACCTCCGAGTGTATTTCTGCCATGGAAAAGATCCTCATAAAAAATATCTGCCGTTCGGAGTCGGATTGAAACTGTAGGTCCCTCCATTTGTGGAACAACATCAAGTCGCACACCACAAATAGGAGGAGGAGCTCGGCCAAACACCCAAAAAAAGTATAAGCGCCAATTATACCTATATATAAACGCATGTAACTCGAAAATGATTTAATAAAGTTGGTACGCTACTACATTTGACAGTTGAGATCTCAAAAAAATCATGCTACCTTTTAATATGTCAGATTAAGTTTTCGTTCGAATGTCTCATTGTAACTGTGAGGATTTTTTCCAAAAATTAACAGCCAGTCCAAATTACATTTTATTAAAACTTGTGCGAGTATGTAAAGCTCCTTCCGGACCGAACTTAGTATTTCGTTATTTGTTTTAAGTGTCTGTTGCGGTACGCATGTTGTAAAATTATATTCATGCTTGCTTTTTAATAATTTATTGTTTTTAGTTAGAAAATATTAGGCACTTTCGCAACAACTAAGTTATCGACCAAGTTCGGCCACTAGCGAGTATGATTAGACCTCATAAAACTGTTTAAACTCAATATTTTCAACGCTGCCAACTCTCTTTCAAGAGAGTTTCACTAGGCCGCGCTCATATAGGTGGACTTTAGTTGCTTCAGCTTTGCGAATTCTCTTTTGGCGTTGACCGACGTGCTCACAAACGGCAATTCCTTCGCTTGCAATTACAAGTAACGAGTTGAAGCAATAAATATTTCCCTGCATGAACGCGGTCTAATACTCATTATAGTAAGTGCTTCCAGAGAAATGTAATTTTTGGCAACGAATCATAGGATTGTTTAAACCAGTTGCTTCATTTATTCGCCACTCGCTAACGCTTGGCGAATCGAAAAGGACTAGTGAAAGTTTCGATAGTGCTACAGAGAAAGGATTGGTACTTTTAGAGCGATGCCCTTCAGAAAAAATTTCTACTAACATACACCATCTTTTCATCTGATTACAAGACCTTTCAGCTGACTTTGCAAGACTTTCAATTATTTATTTTCTCTCTTTTAAGTGTGTGACTACAAAATCTTACAGATTAGAGGTACAAAACGACTTAAAAGCAAGACTTAAGAACGGTTAATCAAGCGATTCCTACGATTAGACAAAATAGGATGATATACTGTTCACTAGACAGGGCTAGTTTACTGGAGCGGCAGCCCCTGGTCGGGAAAAACCCGAGTCATTCCGGTAACGTAGAACCGGCTGTCATGGGAATGAAATAGCGGGCAATGACATCGATGGTCTGTGCTCCAAAGTGAACAGCTACCTCACCGACCTTTCTCGTTTTTTCACTGCGAGGAATCTCCAACTTTCCCCCGCTAAATCCACGGCGACCCTCTTTACCACCTGGGCAAAGGAGGTCAAACTGTCCCTCAGGGTAAAAGTCGATGACACACCAAATTCCGACCGTAAACAATTCCAAAATTTGCGTGTGACCTTTGACAGTTTGTTCTCCTTCTCAGCGCACACAAACGTAATTGCCACTTAAGTCCAAAATCGCAACAAGGTCCTCAAGTCGCTTGGCGCCAGCACTTGGAGCAAAGACAAAGAACTTTTGCTATCGACATTTAAGGCAATTGGTCGGCCGGTTCTAAAATATGCTGCGCCTGTCTGGTCGCCTGGAACTAGTGACACGCAGTGGATAAAGCGACAGACATGCCAAAATGCTGTCATACGGCCAGCGACCGGTTGCCTCCTCATGTCCCCTATTCAACACCTTCACAACGAGGCACAAATGCTCCCTGTAATGGAGCACAATGAACTGCTCAGCAAGCAGTTCCTGCTGGGGTACTACCGCAGGTTTCACCCTTGCAGACACCTGCTTGAGCCAGAGCCACCTCCTAGGCGCGTCAGGAGACACCTTTTAAACTATACCGACGAGATTCAGGACAAAAGTGTCAGAAATCTACTAGACCTGACAGTGTTTAGGCAGTCAATAAACGACATTCATCGGGAGACCGTCACCACCTTCTTAAGCTCCCGTCCTGTGAATGCCGTAATCGGAGTCCAACCACCACCTATTGGAGACGAAGAGCTCCAGCTTCCCCGTGAGACTCATGTAACACTGGCACAACCACGTTCTATATATTGTAGCAGGTTAACCTCCTACCTATCCAGAATTGACCTCGACATACAAACCATATGTCCGGCATGTGAAGATACTCCGCACGACACTAACCACCTCTTCACATGCCCCCCTTAAACCTACTCATCTAACACCCCTCTCCCTCTGGAGAGCTTGTTTCCTGGGTCTACCCTTAGATGAGCCAGACGAAGACGACCGGTGATATACCCTACCCTGACGGGGCTTCTACCACTGTTAAAACAACAACAATTAGACAAAATAGAAATCTAGGAAATCAAGTTCGAGACTTTGACCAATTCTACCAAGTTCAGTAATTTTAACATGTAACTGGAATTGATTACGCAATATCTTTTGGGTAATATTGGAAATTATCTGATCCAGTATATCAGGGCCGTACAATCCTTGAAGACGATCCACGTCAAGGACTTCGAACAACACCAGAAATCGTAGAAAAATACAGAAAAATCGTCAAGTGACAGAAAGGAATTTCGTAGCAAGGCATCTTATTTGGCAGTATAAGCTATATCTCGTCTAGAGTAATGGGATTCAGAAAGCTGTGTGCACAATGGGTGCCGCATTCGCTAACAATGGAATGAAAACACTTTCGAATGTGACATTCTGAGCAACATTTCGAGCGTTTTCGAAAGGATAAAGTGTCAGATCCTGAAACAAAGCAAGTGGTGTGAACCTGCTTCTTCCGCTCCGGAACGAGTTCGTATCCAGAAATCGCCCAAGAAGAAGATGTTAGCATCAGTTTTTTGGGATGGGAAAGGAATTTTGTTGGTTACTTGCAAACTCGTAAAACAATAAACTTTGAATATTATTGTGACCTCTTAGGTCAGCTGAAAAAGACCCAGTTTGCAAAAAAAAAATTATTTTTCACGCGAACAATGACTGTGTCACTGTATTCACCAGATTTCGCCAATAGCCACATCCATCTGTTTCCAGACCTTTCAAAATTCATGCGCTGAAAGCGTTGTTCATCAAATGAGAGAATTATAAATCGTTTTCCTATAACAAAGTCTCGGGTATAGCGTCATGCAGCTAATGTGATTATAAAAGCAGAACCCTGAGTAAAAAACAACACCTACTCATTTACAACGGAAAGACAAGCATTTTAAATGCTATAAATAAAAGCCATTGAACTTAGAAATTTTCCGAAGGTCAGGTGGAAATATTTACTCATATTAAGCGATGATTTGTTTCTGATACTCCAGTCAAATTCTGCCAAGTATTTGCAAGTCATCTGCATAGAATAGAAATTCAGCCCGATTAAATGGAAATGACTGTCCTTGTGGAAGCTACCAAAACACTGTACGCCCTCTAACAGAGCAAAAAGCACAAATGGCAGCTACTCTGTCGTCTGGCAAATGAGCAATGCACGCGCTTAATTACTGTCAACTAATTAAGTAAATAAAGTAATGTCACAATTATTAGCGCATAAAAATCGTAATAAAACTTAATTGCCAACCAACAAGCAAATAAAGCGGCTGCCTGTTATAAAGTTAGAAGAATATGGCCAATGAGCTGTAAAGCCTCAAAATTAAATGGATGCACGCACACACATATATATATATACCATATATTATACATACATACATACACACATAGCCTTGAAAGAGCAGCTTAATGCAGAGCAACTGAAGCCCAACCACCTACAAGCGGCAACAACAAAACATTATGCAAATTCATGGGCAAGGCGGAAACTGCAAATTACAGATTTTACAAATTGATGTCAAAAAGCAACAAAAAGTAAAAATTGATTTAAATGTGAGAAGAAGAAGAAGATGTTCATAGGATTAGCAAAGTAATAAAAATGTCAACGCAACTAACTAAAGCAAATAAACCAAAATGTACGAGTACGAATGTGTGTTTGTATGTATTTTAGCTGAATGTTGAGTTAGGAAAACAATGCTTGAGAATGGGAAATTATTGTAATTAAATAAAGTAATTGTTAGACAAGCAGAAAACGGCAGATGCACAACTATTTAGCCGAAACGAAGAAGGAGGAATGAATGAATGAAGAGCGGATAGTTAAACGTTAAAATTAGGCGGGAGAGAGGAACGCAGACAGGCGGATGAACATCGTTGGATGCTTAAGTAAAGCTACTGGCACATACTGTTATACTTGGAGAATTAAGCGCATCTATGTATATATGGATGTCTGTACATACACACACACACATATGCGTGAATGTATGTATGTGTGTATATAATTGACTGCTTGAAGGATTTTCATGTAATTAAAATGTACAATTATTTTGCGATTTATTATGCGGGAAATGTGGTTGTGAATGCGGTTACAAACGGTTCGTTATGTGTGGTTTCTGTTTGTGGTTGCGTTTAACCAAACAAAAGCGGTTACTTCATTATTCGCGGCCAATTGGTTGTATTTACCCATATTAAAACAAAGGGGAAAAATTGCAATAAAAAAACGCACATAAAAAGAAAGAGATGAGCACGTTGCAGTAGGCGTACATATGCGTGTGCACGTGTGCGTGTGCGGAGCGGCGGCAAATGCAATTAACAGTATTGCCTGCAATTGCTACTGCGCAAATATTATGATAATAAAAACCGTCAATTAAATATGCAAACATAAACGAACGTGCACATATGTACATACCATGTATACTAGGGTGTCCGCTATTTCGGAAATTGTTGACATTGTTCGAAACACCCTACAGAAATATGAGGTTATCCAAAAACTACTACATATGAAATATGAAGTCAATCGGATTAGATTTGGAGGCTCCGACTAGAGCCTCGAAAGTTAAAAAACAAAAAAATTGTTAAAACTTCTCTTTACTTTGTAAACAACATTTTAGCCAATCCATTAAATGTTTACGTTTTCAAAATTCTATTGAATTGTGAATAAAGTTGATTTTTGTAGACTTTTTTGCCAGGTCTTTTTTTGAGTTTTACTGATTCTACATTTACAGCATGATTCAATTATTAAAGGTTTGCTCACTAGTGACATTCGAATTTTGACACTCCCTTACAAAAGGTTGTATTTAAGAAGGTGCATAAAATGTAAAAAATTAAATCCTTTTTGGTAAAAATGGTAGCAAAATAGTATTTTGTTAAAAAAGATAGAAGTGATTAGCGGAAATTTCCAAGTCTAATATTAAAACAAGAAATTATTTCACATAATCCAAGATTTTATTTTGTGAATTAATTTTTAAATTTAAAACCAATCGCGACGTTTCGCCAATATGAAACTATTTTGTAAAATTCTGTTAGGTGTTTCGCCGAGATCCTCCTCCTCCGCGTTCCACAATTGGAAGGCCCTACAGTTTTAAGCCGATTCCGGTAGATGGTTTTTTATGAGACGCTCTTTCATACTGGTACTGTGCTCTTTTAAGCCTCCTCTGGACACCTCATCCATCAATAGGAAGGTAGACTCATTGAAAACAAGTTCTGCCAACTTTTTTATAATGAGGTCTGCAATGTAATCGATTGCGTCGGGACTATTCAATAATTCTCCCTGCTGTAACTCTTTAGCAAACGCTAGCTCTTTGCAAAACATGAGTTCCGTTTAAATCACCACATCATAAGAAATAAAGCTTTGTAAATTCTCCATCTCGATCTCGTATTGCGTCATATACTCTATCATGTCCTGACTTAAGCGGTATGTATTCCATGTCGTACTACCATAGTCTTGAACATACCGATGAAACTCTTAAGCGAGTTGTTGCTCGTAAGCAGTCCATTTGGAAAATGAAATGTTTTTTTCTACAAATTTTACTTTTCTTCCACTTTTAGTCAAAATTTCTAGAGCTAGCAACCCAGTGTCTTGCTAAGGGAGCCGATTTGTCAAGAGGGAATGAGAAAGCTGCTTACTGAGCAAACCTTTTATTATTGAATCATGCATTTACAGTATTAACGTCGTTGGCAAACTAACGAAATGCCGACAAATAAAATTCACAAAAGCTCGAAAATTTCGAATAAGCTTTTGAATAACTGAGCATTGGATGATTGTAGCTCTACGGGGGCGAATCTATAAGTACCCGTGTTTGATGACAGAGGGCGTTTTTGGAGGAAGTTGGTATTAGCATTGTGTGCTGTCCTCTACCTATTAAGGGGTTATATACCTTGTGTTGGACTAAAAAATCAAAAAAAAATGTATGGCATATTCTAAAAGTACATCATCTTAAAAATATAAATTCAAAAAATCATAAAGATCGGACCACTAGAACGAAAGTTACAGACCATGGAAGCCCGCGACCTTATCCATAAATTAAGTACACGCAAAACTCTAGACGCGATTATCTCGAAGTCGTGTTTTTTGAAAATTACCGTCGCGGTGATCATTATTAACACGTTGACTGCCGAGCGAAATTTGCTGGTTTTCACACAGCGCCGCAAGTGTGCATCACATATGTGTATTTCTTGTTTTAATACCATCCATCAAATAAAAACAGCCATATAGTTTATTTAATTTTTTATATACATATACATAATACACGTATTTTAAAATCAAACGACAGAAAATATAATTGACGCAATATTACACCAAAAACAATGCGCCGGCACCCATTGCCCGGCGCGGCGCCATTGAAAAGCCATGCGCCGGGCAATGGGTGCCGGCGCGGCAGTCAACGTGTTAATCAAAAACTATTTGACCGATTTGCATAAACTTTTTTTTTGATTATTCGAAGTTACAACCTCATGAATCTGAAGGTTCACTTTTTATAAATATTTGCATAGTTCGCTGAAATTGATTTTTTTTTTTAATTTTTCAACCCCTCAAAAATCGTGTTTTTGGTGCAAAGCGGTTTTCATATCGAGAAAAAATTTTTTTGGTTAAATAAACAGTTCAGATTCACTAAAAACATTTTTTTACAATAATCATTTAATTTTTTTGATTTCAGTTGAGCTGCTCATGCGCTACCGTGATCACCGCAAGCCTCTTCTAAAAAACGACATTTCGGGGGAGGGGCCATTTCAACAATAAATAATAACATTTTTTTAAATAAAAACACCTAAATGTATTCTTCGAGAGTTACCCTTCAGTATGATATATATAAAAGTTCTAAAACATATTTAAAAAAATTATGACAATCGTCCATTTTTTCGGGCTCACAGGGTATACAACCCCTTAAACGACGCCAAAACAAATTTCAGACTGATTGATGTACTAGTTTGGATTTGGCGTGTTTCGTGATTTTTGCTAAGATGAAAAAAGCTCAGTATCGTTCGGTAATTCGTTTTTGTTTTTGGATGGGAAAAAATCGAGGAGATAAAAGCAAAGTTGGATGATGTCTATGGAGACGCTTTGCCATCTCTGACCATGAATTTAAACGTGGGCGAACATCTGAATATCTAGGTCGCTCGGCACACGTGGTTACCGAGGAAATCATTCAAAAAGTTCACGATATGATTCTCGCTGATCGACGAACGAAAGTGAGCGAAGTAACAGAGGGCATAGGTGTGTTTGCCGGAACGGCAATTAATATTTTGCATGGCAAGTTGATGATAAAAAATATGGTCGGCCCGATGGACAATGGTTCACAAGCAACAACAAGTGGATGCGGCTGTTAGCTTCGAAGAAGTGTTTGGAGCAATTTAAGCAAGATCCGAAGGAATTTTTGCGTCGAGTTGTCACCGTTGATGAAACCTGGACTCATCATTGCACACCAGAAACTAAGCAACAATCAAAATAATGGATTTCTCCTGGTGAATCAACTGCAAAGTAGGCGAAGACTGTCCCATCGCCCGAAAAAGTCAAGGTGACGATTTTTTGGGATACAAATGGCGTTATCCTCATGGATTTTTTAGAAAAAGGAAGAACGATCACTGGACCATACAACAGTGAGTTATTGCACCATTTTCACCAAAAATTGAAAGAGACACGGCCGCATTTGGCAAAAAAGGAGGTGCTGTTTCCCCACGATAACGCACCAGCATCTTCATCTGCAGTTGTCTCCGTATTCACCGAATCTGCCTCCCCGTGACTTTTTCTTGTTCACTAACATGAAGAAATGGCTCGAACGAGGAAGTCAGTCGCCGAGGCCGAGGTATATTTTGGAGATTTCGACAAATCCTATTTTTTTTTTGAGGGATTAAAAAATGGTCGGAGCGTTTGGAGAAGTGTATCTTTCTAGGAGGGGAAAATAAAAAATTAAATTATTGAAAAAAAAGCGGTGCCTTTATTGCTAACACGGGTGTTGGTGCTTCACTAGAGCGAGATCTTTCACTTATTCACTGCTCGTAATTGAATATAACTCCAAAAATTATGGGAATGCCATTATAAAACTTGAATGCACTAAGTAGCTACTGAGGCCTAAGCTATTATTACAAAAAAAAAAACAAAAAAGAAAAAAATGAAGAGTGGCTTAACATTTCATGTTTATTATTATTATTGCTTTTTTTCGTATAACCGATCATTCCTAGAGGGTGTTCCAAAGAAATGAATGAAAAAATTTAAATCATGGCCACCTTAATGTCCACCCTCTATTCCAAAAAACTCAACCTTTTTGCAAATGGAAACAGCCGATCACTGTGAGGAACCATTTTTAGACCGGGTGAGTTATTACATTGCAGAACGATGGCGTCAGGTGACATCAATAAGGTAGAATAGAGCCAGAACAACAAATGCGTGAATTCTGCTATTGCTTGAATTTTCTAGAATGTCAAACTCGATATGTAAAAATTTTCCTGTTTGGAAAAATGTGAGTACGACATTATTATAATTAAAGGGAATTAGCACTGTCACTTAAAATGACTATTGAGCTCACTTCATGGATTCAAAGTATTACTCTAGATGGCTCAGAATTTTAGAATTTATCCTATTTTATTGAGTTTTATTTCCTTCTCCGATAAAATGTAACATATTTACTCTGCTTTTTGTGCCACTTATGGCCACAAAATGGCTCTGGACGTTTAAATGGAGACGCCCCTTTCTTGACTAATTTATCTATTAAATCGTTTCCAGTAACTGCTGTGCACCCTGAAACCCATAGGATGTGTACAATATATTCTAGCAACTATTTTAACGTAACCTGGAAAGAGTAGAGAGCCTTTATTGTTGCCTGGCAATCAGTATGCTTCCGTTGCTATAGTTGCGTTGAAGATTAAGGTGAGCGCATAGGGTTCCGCTTGAATTACTTTTGTTTTGTTTGTTCAGCAGGAACATCAAACTTCCTGCGTTTGTGATGAGCGCCTGAAACAATAGTGGCTTTGCTTGTTCTTAACATGACGCTTCCAAGACGGCCCAATTGACGTTGAAGAAGATTCACGTCGGACTCGCCCTTTCAGATCAAAATGAATAGCAATGGTGAGAGTGTTTGGTTTATGGTTCTAACGTGGAAGCTAAAGCTCAATCATC
>JAYXIM010041781.1:0-75608 GCA_037575425.1 Anastrepha fraterculus | reverse complement strand
TTTATACCCTGTTGAATATTACCAGGGAAGGCTTCGGGAGAGGAAAAGTGATGTCATCTAAAAACATAAAATTGCTGAGGCTTCAGCTCCCATTTATCCGGCTAACCAGAGATGATATCACTAAAATCCTCAAATTCGAAAAGAAGGATGGTATACCTGCCGAGGAGCGCAGACAAATTTTTGAACTATGCAATCGGGCTGCTGAAGGCTTAGAACGACGCGTGGCGCATTCTGAGCAGCGGCGCATCACTGAGCTAACAAAATCCAGGCAAGTTACTGGACCAGCCCCACTCAAGCAAATTATTGGGACGGCTTACATCCCCACCACACAAGAACTTTTACAGGGACTGGACCTAGGGAAGCTCGAGCTCGATAGAAGGGGGACAGCGAGTTGCGGCTCTCGGACGAGCTAGAAATAAATGGACTAGATTTGCACAACAACTCTTGACAGTAGTCCAGATCAATTTACATCGCGCGATAGCGGCATCAGTTGTAATTTCACATTCCTCGGGGGATCAGAACGTAACACTGGCTCAAGAGCCGTGGGCCTACAGGAACCAGGTAAGGCGCCTCAAAAACAACAACAACAATAGGGTAATTTTGGATATCTCGCAAGAGAAACCTAGAGCATACGTGGTATTAAATAAAAAATAGTGTTAAATAGAAACAGAAGAGGTATGGAGTTTGTTCAGGTAATGTCACTCCTAATGGGATGTGACGTCAATGCGCATAATATGGGATGGGGCAGCAGCAACTGTAACAGAAGGGGTGAATATCTTTTTGAGTTTATTATTACTAATGATTGTCTACATCAACATTCGTAACGAGGAACAGACAGGAAGTCCTTGATGTGACCTTTATTAACAAACTGATTGAAAACTTGGTGTCAATTTGGAAAGTTTCCTCCGAGCCTTTCATATCAAATCACGGGATAGTGGTATGTAAAATATTTTCTGGCCGTATTTCTGAAAGGATGATTCCTATGACAGCAGATTGAATTCAAGAAAAGTCAACAAAATATGCAGTATTCCGTCTAGAAAAAGTTCTGGTGCTAATATTACAAGGCAACTGAAAGTTATGCCTTTGGAGGATTATAACAATTGCTTGATCTCACAGCAAGCAGAATTTTTGAACAAATTTTAAACAATAATAATAATAGGAATAATAGCAACAATAATAAACAAACTTTTCATAGTTTCTTAAAGCTTGTAGTATGGGAGGTATGCATCAAAGTAAATCGATTTTGTTAATTTCTTTTATGTTACTTAGGATATCATTATAAATATTTGGACGAAATGTTGTAATCGTACTTTCAAATTTTCTTTTCTTGATTTTGATGAATCCTATACCTACACCCAATTTTCTTCAAAGAAAGTTTGGTGCTGAACTGCTGTGAGCCATTGTGAAAAATGTAGCTTAAACCAATAGCATACAAGATTACTCAAAGTGAATCGAAAATCGGAGAGTAGAACTTAATATTTGCTTTAACATTACCGGTGTAACCATATGTGTTTATATATTTTCGTTTATTTGTTTAGTGTCCAAGTATATCTATGACAGATAACATCAGTGCTCAATGAAATAAATCAGTTAGTATGTATAAAGCAATTACCCTAATATTAATAAATATTTTATAGACGGTTCAAGAGCTTGTAACAGTAAAAACTACAAAAGAATTGATTTAAAAAATCAGAAAACTATATTTAGTACAAAGTCAATATACTTTTTTATTTATTTAATTCCATGAGTACGAAGGCGCGATATACTTGACAAACATTTTTAAATTGAAATCTTATGTGATGAAAGTGACGTGAGATAGTGAATAACCAATAAAACTTGTTTTATGTAGAACAGCTGATTTGTTTTTTTTTTCTTCCGACATGATGCTTTCAACGTCAAAATGCTCTGCTGTTTTATTACTGTTTTGATTGTCTCTTCACACTCTGATTGAACTTTTTTAATTGAAACGCCCAAATTCTAAAAACAATCTAGATGTAAATTTTGTTTTTGTACTGGTGCCAGAAATGTAAATTCATGAAAGAATGAATTTATTTATTTACGTTCCCTACTGGTGCCATCACCTTGTATGAATTCGCTTTCCTACACATATGCAAGGCGAATTGAGTACTATAGGTGGGGTCTTCCCAAAACAGTCATTTTATTTTTTGCGATTTTGACAAGTCTGGCATAATGTCCTTACCACTACAGAACAAAGGAACAAAATAAATAATAGGAGGAGAAATTTCATGTTTGTGAAAATTTAGTGACTAGCTTGGTAATATTGTGATTTATGAGATTCAAACTAAAGAAAACGAAGTGCCATATGTTAAATTGTGAAAATACAAAATGAATATAAGCCTCCAAATGCTGCTTTTTTTTGCGCTTTTATTCGGATGACGCCGTGGCAAGAATGTGTGTATAGTTTCTTGTGTTGCGTTCGCCTACTCTTCCTCTTCACAAACAAGTAATTCTCCTTTCTTTCAGCGAATTCGGAAGGCGCCACCTTGTATTATATAATCGTTTATCCAGTGTCTCCAATTTGCATAGATTCGGCTTTTGGAAATTCAGACCATTCACCGAGTAAACACAAACAAGAAAATTGTCTTCTTTTTGGTGATATATTAGTGGCCATCGTGAACATCGGTAGCCAAAATAGCGAAAAATAAGGTATCGGTTTTCGGAAGGCGCCACCTTCTGTATTCTGCCTATCATGGTTGAGATCACCGTAGATGCTGTTTTATGGCCTCTGGAGACGGTCAAACATTTTTGACAAGAACTTTATATGTGTGCGTGTCGGGTGCTTGACGCTAATATCTAAAATTTTTGATTTTCATCATTCAAAAGCCGACAACAAGTATGTGTGACACGACGACACCCGACTGCACTAACACACACAAAGCTCAGTCAAGCATGCTGGACCGTCTCCAGAGGCCATTATTTCTTCGTTTTCGCCTTTTTTGTTAGTCTACATTATCTCAGAAATTTTGAAAGTTCAAACAACAAGAACTAAAGATGTGTAATCGTTGTTGGTGATTTAGCGAAGCCACCTCCTATGAATTCGCCTAAGCTAGAATCTATTACTGCACGGGGGGAATCGAACAGTATTGCATTTTGGGGCCGTATCTACCTGTCATTGCAGTCATTTCTCGTGAAACGGCACAGTTGACGGGTTTTGGTGAGCGCAAAATAAATAATTCTGGTTTCAGAAATAAAAATAAACTTGGAGTAGAAACGCCTTAAATCGTTTAATAATAAATTAAATGTTCATAATAAATTGAAGTTGTACCGCGCAAAATTGTGATTCAACTGATGTGCAATTAAGCGAAGAAATAGTTACGAAACAAAGCGAATATAAGAAAGTGTAAGAAAAGAATAATAAGAATGAAAATTGGATTGAAAATATGGTGGTAACCGGAGAAAATCCAAATAAGTTAATTGAATTCGAAGTAAAAAATAATTATATGTAATCTGGTTGAAATTACATGAACTATTTGTTTGTGTTTTTTGTGTACAAAATCGATTATAAATGAAATAAAGACCCAATTTATTTTTGGCGTTATAAAAATCTAAAAAAATGCTTCGGTACACCGTGTGTGAGTAGTCGGAATTGTACTCCTGCGCATACAGCATAGTATTGGGCAAACGACGGATGGACGTTGAGAATAGTCAGACAACAGACAGTACTGCCGGTGCTTTCCTTTGGATAACATATAGGTTTTTTTCTTTTTATAATTGGTACGCTGTTTGCCGTTCCTTTGCCCGTTGCAGAGAGACTTTCGACAATGTAATTCAGTGGTCCCTGTCAGCTGCTGATCCGTTGTTTATCGTGAAATTTTTCGATGCATGTACCAAGGCGAATCTTTAATGAATGCGCCTTGGCATGTACATATCTCGGAAAATGATAAAATCTAAAATTTTTTATGTGACAAACGCGTTGTGAAACTGCTGATGGGGAAGGGAGACGGGTTTAATTGAGGATAAAAAGCGATTTGTCCTGTGAAGAGATTAGTTTTATTTCGCGCATTCGCAAATGTGCAGTGGCAGCTTTTAGATCGCCACTAGAGTATAATCAAAAAATCGAATAACACGCGTACTTTTTTTTTATTTGATGTCTTGAGTTTTTCTTCCTGCGTTCAAAGCCTAACATTTGGAAATAATAATGGTAGCCTCGTAGAAATTTTAATTAAAACTAAATCGAAAGGTAAAATCCCGAACCAATAATCGCGTTCAGTCATAGTTGCGCCGCGTCATCTTTATGTCTTCCTTCCTTATTTCCCTCTGCTTCAAGTAATTTTGTTATAAACAAAGCGCAACCGGTTTCTTATTAAGATTTTTACTATTTCCATTACTTTCTTCGGCATTATATTCTGTACGACTGATTTTCGACATTCAAGTATAGTACGAGTTCTCTGTTGCACAACAGAGTAAAATAAACGAAAAATAGCTTAAGGATAAAAAACAAAAACGTGTGGAAAATATCGAGAATTGTGAGTATTGCAAACATTTGTTACTCCTTTGTTTATAATAAAATACATGAAATACAGCGTATTTGTATGCATATATTGAACATATGCAAGTATCTGTGTTACTTATAGTGCTTATTTATAGTAGACTATGTAAGAAATATGTAAAGATTGATTCGTTTTTATTTGTAGAGATAATATTTATTTAACAGCAATATGAATACATACAAACTATGAATACAAACAAATTTCGTTTCTTATTAATATCATACGTGAGGCCCTACACCGTATCGAAAAGCATTAATAGAAAAGGTCAAAGTGCACACAGAAGTTTTGGGAAAAACACAAAAAAAAAAATTTGGTTGCGTAGTTTACAAAAATGTAAATGTTTACAAATATAATTAAATAAATAAATATTAAGTTGAAATAAATTCTGCTATTTGAAATCCAAAAAAAAATTATCTCGTGGTCGATTCACACATACTGGTAGCAGCGCTGTGAATTATGAATACCAAATAATCCATTCGTTTTGTGCGCCTAAATTTGCATTACGTTGAAAAATGTGTCAAAAAGCCAGGTGCGAACAATTGCCATTCTTTCACTTATCGCCTTCTAACACTCTCGGTCTGAATGACTGACGTGAGTTGTCCATTTGGCGAACAGCGCTTGATAAACAGACACAAAGACTAGCTGCACACAATTTTTGTGGTCATAGGCATACAAAGAAATATATGTATATGTACTTATGTATGTATTTATACATATATTCATGCTTAAAAACCTGTGCATAGCTTATATGTATGTGCGTGTGTACGTACCTGAGGCACGCATTTATTTATTTTGCATGCAGCGAATAACTTAAAATGAAAGTAATTTTGCTGAACCGCCTTTGATATGGGATTAAAAAATAATAGACTTGTATTGATAGGGATTTGACCCAAGGCGAATCTGTACACGATGAAGTCATGTATGCGGAGTGTTCCCTTTTTCGGTGTGTTCATATGTATGTACATGTAGTATTTATTTAATTTATACATACATACTATATGTATACTCTATTGAAATTCACGTCTTCCAGATTTATTGACTGTTGTTAATGTGTTGGCTTCTAATATTATTTATTTACATATTCTAATTAAATCCCCTCTTAAGCTTTGCTAAACAAATTTCCATAGAACTAATTTCATTTAGTTTTTTTTTTTAGTTTGCATTTACTAAGTTTGGTTGTAGGAAGCTACGCTATTGCCATATCTTATCGGCCACCGCATGAAGTCGTTATCTGATAATAATAGCCTTTACAGCTTTGTGGGTCTACAAAAGCAAAAACGTGAAAAAGTTAGAGACAAATACAAAAACAAACAGCGAAAAAATTAACAAGGCAATTATAAGCGCGCATGAAGTCACCAACATTCACTATTTATAGCATACTAAATACTGCGAGTGTTACCACTGCCTTGATGTTTTCTTTTGTTATTGTTGTTGTTTTTGTTCTAAGACATTCCCCATTTCATAATTTTTCCGCAGCGTCTGTTTGAAAAGCTGTTGGTACTTTATTTAAACTTTGTAACTGTCCATGTTGAACTTTTTCGCTTCGCCTCAACTAATGAATGCACAGCGTTTACTTAAGTAGCCTTTGTGTACGGATATTCGTGTTTTTTTTTGCGAATTTTTTTGTTCGTTTCCATCTTCAGTCTGCTTCAAGACCTCGCCTGGGGTTAGGTGTCGTTGTCTCTCTTCATTCGCCATTGCTGTTGGGGCTGTGCGTTTATGAATTTGAACTGTTGTCAAGAGTGTTTGCCTCATCGAGAATTCACGTGCCGCCTGTGGAAAAACGTTGCAAAGCATAAAGTAAACTACTATTTTTTATGTACTTTAGAGAGAATGTGCAAAAAGCATTTCTAAAGTTGGTGAATGCTAAACGCGGTCTTACCGATTGCCAAGGCTTAATAATTCTGATAGTTTTAGATAAATTTGATTTCATGTACTCATATTTTTATTGACCCACTTTTATATGTTTTTGTTGGTAATGGCATAATCATTGGTAAAAAATACTAGGGGAATACTGTTGAAATAATGTCCTTGGTCGGGTATAAATCCGGATCGTTCCCACGATCGATTGTCGTGGAAACTATCTGTTTGACTCTTATTGGGTGTTCGCCGAATGAGTTTGTACGAGTCTACCATGGTGAAGAGAATTGAGAAGATGTGACCAATATTAGACCGTTAACCGGTTCTTAGCGCATTTACAATAATAAGCTGATTGATTGAAGTAACAGGAGAGATGACGGCGGTTTGTTTACGAAAAAACTGAGATTGTGTGGTGATTAGGGAAAAAAATTCAATACAGCCTTCGCTCATGCTACTTCATTGTCCTCTGAATGACGACTGATTGGACTAGTGTGTGAAAACATGTAAAATAAACGGCCAGAATTCTGGTCCCTAGTACCCAGTGGCATGGCAGCCAAATTTACTCGCTTTTTCAATTTCGTCTTTCGCCATAGCTGAAGGCCAATCCTGGTAATTTATCATCCTTGGGTTCGACTAGTGTTCGTAGGCCACTATTGCTGTGAGAGAAATAATAAACTCAAAATAGCGAACTTTTGTTACAAAAATTAAAAGTTGGGTTAGGCTATTGTAAATATATAATAATATAAATTAACACTGCATACGCACGTGCAAACTACTTTAGTAGCAGAAAGTCCAGCAAGGATATCACGCGGCAATGCAGGTAACATCCGGCAATACAGGTAGCATCAGCGTTTTAGGCTCAGTTATTAAGTTCATTTTTGTAGTGCGTTCATAACTAAACTCAATAAAGTAAAGACGGAGTTCGCTCCGCAGTTTTTGTTAAGAAATATGGTACTTCGGACAGTTTTCATTTATAGCAAAAACAAATTTTCTTGTGAACAAAAAATGTAAATAAAACTATGAAAACTTACGTCACCTCAGCAGCAGATTGTGTAAAATTCATTGAGAACGGATTGGCGATTTGCGCAATCTTCTCTATGCTCTAAACCGTATACGTAAAGTGTTAATAAGCTTTGTCCAAATACTAATACATATATGGTTAAAAACAAAAATATGTTAAAATAGACCCGGCTATTCTGAAAATCTCAGTTCATAACATTAACGATGGCATCATACGTTTTATTCCATGAAATGAATAATGATTTATGACTTCTTCTATATGCGTTGTTGTTGTTTTATTTTACCAGCCCTCTAATTTTGATATTCCAATTCAATTCAAAAGCAATGCATTTTGTAAATTCCTAACCTCTAATTACTTTCCTGACACATTGCGGATGTTATTTCGTTAACTAAAATAAAGTAAATTCGTTAGTTCAAATTCCAAATGCTGGATCCAAGGCGATACCAAATTCATTTTGGTTGTTTCAGTACCAAAATTTCGATTAGAATGTAAACAAACAAATGAAATAACAACAAAAAAAGATTATTTTGACAGTCAAACCACCAAAAAGCAAAAACAAAATAATTGTGAGTTTACCTTACATGAATTCATCTTTGCTAGATCATAACTCTGGTGCTTCTCATTGTTGTTATAACAGCATAAAACACTACCTTGGCTTTTGGTGAGCGCAAACTCGTTTCGTTTCGGTAGTGTGTGTCCGATTCTCGTGAGAACATTATCTTTAGAGCATAATCTTAAACTTTCGTGTAATATTGGAAATCCTCACATCTTGAAAATCTCTGATTATACTAATAGAATCTGCACTATGATCTATTTCTCATATTTCTCTGCTTCCATTAGTGAGACAACAGCAAGAAGCACAACATTCAAGGATATATGCATTAGCCTGTTATTAATCGTACAGTTTATTTATTAGTTGAATATTTTCTAAACGTGTCTGTTTTAGAGCACAAAAGGTATACCAACATCACTAAATGTAAGCGTCAAATTAATCGTGGAGCATTACTTAGTTTCAGTATTAAATTTCCGTTCACTCGTAATGAAAATCATAATGCTTCAGTAATCTGGACGTAGGGTGTCTTTGTGAAAGTGCAGTTATTACTTCCACGATTACACTTGTATACACATGCACATATTCACATGAAGACATACATATGTACATGTGTACATACGGGTGAGTCTATGTACAATAAATTTAGTTGATTATGAAGCTGCCTGCTGTCTAGCTATCAGATAGCCACTCAGTTACGTAGCTCAGGCAACGAACGCGTTAGCTCAGCTGCAAAGTTCATGACCGGCACAAACCTCTATATTACATCTTATCACACTATGCATTCTGTGTGAAGAAAAAGAGACATACATACATACATATGTATGTATGGATTAGTACATCACAAAAAATATGATGAGACTACGAAGTTGATGATTACGGCAACGATGAACGTTTTGAACGAACGAACGCTGTCAAACTACTATACAATACGTTGTCTTCTTCAGCTGTGACTCGCAGTCGCTTTATTGTGTCGAATAATTTATAAAATTATTTACTGCATGACTCACAAGCTCACAAGCCGCTGATAGATGACTTGCAGACATTTGAAGCGAGTTCAACGTAACTATCAGGCTAAATATTGTCACTTACTAATTCTTTTGTTCGTTTCCCCCCTCTTTTGCGTGTACAAGTACCGTAAATTCCGCAGCTTACGTATGTATGTATGTATGTATGTATTTGCTAAAACCAATTTGTAATTTAGTTAGAATGAATTGTTGACTGAACCAACGGAATGGGCGAAGCTGCTAATTGTAATAGCCGTAGTCAGTTGCTGAAAATAATTAAGTGTTTAACGTACAGCAAAGTGAGCCAAGGTCAGTTAGACATCAGCTTTCACTGCAAACGACCAGCAAATCTAAAAATGCCTTTGGCTGTTGTGGTATTGGGCACCCTTTGCGGCTCATAAAATTACCATGTAAATATATGTACATTCTCTTTCTGTGTATGACACAAAATTAGTGAAAAAATTTGTTGTGCGTTCTTGTTCTCTATGCGTATTTCTGTGGCGCCTAGTCGTCTTTTATGTCTGATGTCATGTGGCTCCACGTTGCCGCTTAAAGAAAAAGGATATGAACATGAA
Source organism: Anastrepha fraterculus (assembly GCA_037575425.1). NCBI lineage: Eukaryota > Metazoa > Arthropoda > Insecta > Diptera > Tephritidae > Anastrepha > Anastrepha fraterculus. Next base: position 66,084 of record JAYXIM010041781.1, on the reverse strand, counting down.
ACACTTCACTGCAGTTGCTTTGCTGAGCAAACTTGACATAAAAACTTGTACATACATTAGGGTGCATCACTATCCATACAAACAAAAAGAAAAAAACAACAATCGGTACTGGTTTCCATCGAAATTGTAAAATTTATTAAGTCTTAAGACTTTCGCCAAAATATACCATACCAACATTTTTATAAGCTGGACTGATTTAAAAGTACATTCAAGCACATTTTTAATATTTTTTCCAAAAAATTCCTTCAGATGATAAAGTGTTTAAGCTTAAAAAATCTGTACACAAATTTTTAAAAATGTTATTAACAGAATCGGAATAGTGAAATAGCATGGGAATTGATTGATTTTCGAAGAAAATAAATTTTTGCGAAAATACCTTTTTTAAATGTACAATCCGGTCAAGATTTGGTTTCCTTAAACCCATCAATGTTTGCCTCGGGCCTATACGCGGCTTGCTTTTTATATTTTGCGCCTAATGCGATATTTTTATAAATTGAAAAATTTCAATTCACACAAAAAGGTGGAACTAACTCGTGAATTGATAACGCAAGATCATTATGTGATATATCGCGAGATAGAGACAACCTTGGCCATTAGTGAGGCCAGCATACATTCAATATTGCACGAACATTTGGCCGTCAAGAAAATTTGTTCTCGTTGGTCATTTGTTCTCATAACATCATAGAAGTGTGGGGGAACTCGTTGCTCATACGGCCGGCACGTTCGAAAACTCTAATATACATATATGTACAGGGTTGTTTATCTATCGGTCTTGAGAATAAATGTTTGTTCTTATATTTTTCTTTAGTATCATGCTTGTGATAAAAAAACCAGTCCTACTCATTTTAGAACGTATTTTCCTAAACGAGTATACCATAAATCTGAAAATTTTATATTGCTATGAAAATAGCAAACATGCTCTATTTTTATTTTTTTGTAGGAAGCAATTCATTTTACACAGCGTTGACTCTTTTATGATTTTCCTGTGAAATAATCATAGTATTGTTATTGAAAAATGGCTATACATATGTATATGTATGTGGGTATTTGGTGGTCCCTCTAGATCTTGTAATTTAATTTAAATCGGCTATAAATAAAAGACGCATTACTATTTTTCGAAGAACTTTAAAGAAACCGATCACTAAGTGACTACACCGCTGGCTTTACATTGTCTATTTCCATTCTGTGAACTCGATTATCTCGGTACATTTGCGCGAGTTTTGGATTTCATCTCACCAATGGCTACAACAGTTTTCAGATATTTAAACTCTTGGATCGTCTCTAGATAGTTGGCGTAACATTTCAGAAATTATCAAATGGAGTAAAATCGCTAATTCTGGACGGCCAACTAATATCACCGTTTCGGCTGACTCTTCCATTTTAATCTTTCTAAACTTTATTACAGCGATAAGCGTTCCAATTTGTTAATGCCTTACTATACACTAAATTTCTGTAATTTTAGCACTCAAAGTGAACAGAAAAAATCGATAGTTTAAATTTCAAACACTTAAAGGATCACCCTGCAGTACATATGTATATACATACATACATACGTGAAATGATGACAGTCACCGAAAGCAAATAAATTTTAAATACAATCTTTGGCATACATACTTAGAATGGACTCTCAAAGCAAGTATATAGACATAGAAATGACCATTGAAACAGATTCGACATCTATAGTGTTGAAGTCTCTTCTTATATCGTCTTAATATTTTTGAAATTGCACCTACATATGTATGTACATATATTCTGATTGCTACGTCTTCTAGTTTCCTAAAAAACTTTTCTTTTTAAGTATACAAGTAAGTAAAGCATTGATAATGAAGAATTTAGTCAGAACAATGAGCGCCTTGTATAAAAGTTGAAGCTCGATTTCATATGAGTTTGAACTCTTAAGTTCGTATTTGTCGTTACTTTAGTTAAAGCTGCAACAAAAGCTATGGTCAGGTAAAGTTGTAGAGCTGAGAATATAGAGGTAGAATCCATCCCGCACTTCATACGCTCCGCACTTCGAAGAATACGTTTAAATTTTTCATTCAGGAAGTTTTTTTACCTTAAAAAAATGAAAAACGATTTTTAAAATTTTTAGGCTGTTTATTTAACTTCTTTTACTTACAAAAATGAAAAATAACAATTTTTTTTTAATTTTAATAATTTTAAAAATGGCGCTGATGTTGATGCTCTCGAAAAATTGGCGTTGTCCATTTTGGCTCTTCTATTTATCTGAAACACAAAAAACAAAAAAATTATTAATCAATATGACTGTAGCTATGCGCTATTCAGTCGCCTGTTGACTGGTTTGCGTGTCAAACTCAAACACCCACGTCTCATCACCTGTCATGATGCGCTGGATAAACGTTGGGCCCGGATTCATTTGCTCAAGCATGTCTTCAGCCACCTTCTTCCGATGAATGAAAGAAATTCAACTCTTTTGGAACGAGTCGAGCAGCCACGCGTCTCATGCCCAATTGATGGTGTAAACTGGTACGAATTGATTCGTGAGATACACTAAGGTCACGATGGTGATGGTTTTCCTACACCATTTCCTCGACTTTGTCTACGTTTTCATCCGTTGAAGACGTTGATGGGCAACCAGATCGGGGCAAATCTTCCACGACGTCTCGGCTCTCTGCAAATGCTTTATACCACTCGTAGACCCGTGTTTTTGATAAATCACACTCCCCATAGGCTTTCTGCAACATCTTCAACCAAACGGCACACGAGATCCCGTTCCAAACACAAAATTTAGGACAAATCCTTTGTTAATCGTAGTGAAAATCGCAGAACACACCTGCGGTTGACTGGTGTAATTAAATGCTAAAAACAAGCTAATTGACAGATCAGACTCAAACTCTGCAACACTATAGAGAACAGTTGTACCAACATTCCTGCAAAAAAAGTTTAGAATATGTGTAACGCGCGCTTTTTAAATGAACAATTCCCGATATTTTTTTGACACAATGTTTAAGAAAACGTCTGATATATTGGGAAATCTGTTCCTGGGTATCACAATGGGCTTCCGGGACCACAGCGTGAATTTTTGGCAGGAGCAGCCTCCTAATTTTACCTTTAGTATGTAATTATTATACAAGAAATGTTCTATTTAAAATGCGAAATATTAATTATTTTAAGAATTTTTTTTTCGGTATAAAAAGAGTTAGTTAATTTCCATATAATAATGCAATATTTGAACAATATTTTCCTAAATTTTAATTGCAAAATATTGAAAATTGAACGAGTGACTTTGATCTCCGGTGGTTCCTCGAGAAACTTTTTTTTACTGTGTACATCATAACTCAGCAGAATCAGCTGAAACAAAAACTTAAATTGATTCGATGAAGGAAATATTTCTTGAGAGATCTTTGGGAGGTCTTGGAAGTCTAAAAACCGATTTTCGTTAAAATAAATCGAGTAGTTACTGTGACATCATAGTGATCATAAAAAATTATAAAAATATCCCGGTATCTAAATTATGTGAAGAACCACGATCGAAATTTCAAAACGATTGATCCAGTAGATTTAGAGTTATGGCGTACACAAACTTCAAGAATGAAAAGTTTCAGAGAAACACATTAAAGCAGTTATAGAAGCTGGCTTGGAGCAGCGTTCATTTTAACACTGAAATACATATATTCTCTGAAAAAAAAAATTCAAAAAGAAAAGTTGTGAAGGTCGCTTACTTGGGTTGTCGAGGCCCTATGTTCTATACGAGAATAAAAGGATCAAATATATATGGAATCAAATATATGCTGGAAAATGCTCGTTTTATATGTATTCTGTTCACCTTCGATTGAAATCTACCGAAGTTCATTTCGGCCTCAAAAATCGATGTTCGGTCATTCTCGAGTATGTACTTAGCTTTTATTAAATAGCCTGATGCAATTTTTAAGTCCTTAAAATACAAGCAATATTTGTTTTCTTAGCTTCCATTTTCGTGACCGCTACTGCATGAATACTAACACAGTGCAAGATTTGTTTTTAACCCATCTAAAGATGTTGTTGCGCTCCATTCTCTACCAGCGCTTATGCTATGAACTAAAAAAAATTCGTTACACTATATAAACGACCCTTTTTTCATAGCCAAGTGTTTACGCCCTATTCTTTCGATACGATACACCAATAGCGCCATCGTCAGCAGCAGTGGCAGCATCAGTAAGTACCGCTGTTGGCACCATTTTCACTTGAGTTTTTCACATTTGAAAAACACGCCCAATTTCAAGAGTAGTAAAAGCGAAGATATTATATATATGCATGTGTGTATGTACGCACTACAACTTAAAACACACAGAACTATGCATTTCATAATGTTTGACAGCAAGCGAAAACATGTCACCAACCATTCTAAATGCAACTACATACAAATCGATTTTATTGTTTGTTTTGATGCTTTCGATTACACAGATATTTTCCTCGTTTTATTACAGATGCAGAAAAGAAAACATTAACAGCATAAGTTTTAGAAATATTTCAGCTAAGTATAACAATAGACATAGTCAACATTTCAAGCATTCCATATCGAAAGAATATGCAATCATTCACATTTGCGTTTGAAAAACATGATTTTTCTTTTGAATTCTCTTATCGCTAAGCAATGAAAGCTATCAAGTGATTTGTTATTGTATTATGAAAGGTGTTTTTGTTTTGTTACTTTTACTATTATTATTGCTGTTGAGGATAGAGCATTGCGATATTAACATCTATTGTGCCCCTTTCAAAGACTTAGAGCTTGGAGCTCTGGAATTCAGTATGCCGTTCAGTATTAGATGGTTACCCAGGATTCTTTTTTCATTTCTCAAGTAGCTGGCTTGCAATTTGGTTTCTACACTGCAGAATCTGTAGATTTCACACGAAAAAATTCTCGGTTTAGTCAGATTATAAATTCAACTAGCAATCTCCTGCCAGTATTCCTCTGAAAATTCTTAGGTTGTTGTTGAATGAGGTCAAGCAATCGGTAAAGCGTTCATGGTTATGGGATACCAGAAGTTATCTCGGCTAGATTGTTATTTTTTTAAGGAATACAGTATCCTCTCACCTACGCTGCAGAAGGGCTCTGTACCTATAAAGGAAGTTTGTGGTACTTCTTCAAAGCCAATGTGGTCCGGTACTCAGATAATCAAAACTTGATTGGCTATGAGTCAAATATATGCCAATATATAGGTTACCTTATGAGATCTGTGCACCTGACTAGTCGCTTGACCTCTCGGTAAAGCAGCAGTATTCCGCTTTCCGCTTGAAAGATTGACATCTGCTTCCACGTGGTTTCAGAGTAGGTATCTTAATTTCGGTTCAAATACACCAATCCCAGTCAAAAGCTGTCTTTTTATAAAGCTAAAATTTGATTGCATAATATTCCTTGACATTGTGATTTCCAAGTATTTATGTGTCAGGGTATTTTTGTTTTAGACGAACGGAGCTTCCGATAGGGCTATTAATCAGATCAGCTGTTCGGTTCAGTAATACTCTTCCATATGTATAAAATACATAATTCTCTACGTTTAGAAAGAGCTATCGCTACAGTGTAATTACGTAGTACCAATTTACCAAAATTTGCATCCAGCACTTCATAGAATGCACTTCACATTCGTTAGTGAATATCTCTTTAAGAACTTGAGCAATCTATACAGTGGAAACGTTACTAGATTCGTCAGAAAATGGATATATGAGTTATATAAGTAAAATTAAGTTTTGGTAGGATTATGGAAATTAATTTCTGCACAGAGTAATTAATTGCACGAATGAGCACATAACCTATGCAACTCAATATTACTGGGTACGGAATTTCTCTCTAAATTTTTGTATATTATTACAAGCAAAAACAGAAAATATGCGCTCTTTTAAGGCTCTTGTTCTATACATATTTCAACCCTTTAATCTGCAGGCTTGTGGATGCTTAATCTGCACAGGCCTTATGCAGCTAAATCTAATCTTCGTTTCCCATCAAATCCAATATATGTATCTCACATGTGAGTTTCCGTAGACTAATTTTCCAAATTGCAGCAACAATGTTGGAACATTATCGAGTTGCATGAAACGATTATGACTGAAAATTAATTAATTGGGTGACGAATGCACAATCTTATTCTAAATATTGATGGCCTCTTTTATTTTTTTCTCATCCCAACTTATTTCAGTTATTCAATTTAATGATATATTTTCTAGTAATCGTGTAAACTTAATAAATATGATTAAAATGTAATATTTTTCTATATATAACTTAAAAGGATACCTGTATATCTAAACCATACAATGAATTCGAGGCAGAAAGTAAACTCTGTGCATATCCACAAATGAGGTTTTTATCTAAAATCAGTAAAAGGTAATGAAAGGAATTAGGGCAAAGCATGAGGTCAGAGCATGAGTTATATATAGTTATATATGCAGTAACGCATGCATGCAAACAGTTGTGGGCATTGAAATGTGGATAGGTATATGCTCGTCAGGTAGAAGATTCAGCAGAAGTAGCTACATAGTGGCGCAAAATTAATTATACAATTTTGTTTTAAAAATATTTTTTTACTCAATAAAACAAAAATGATTTTCAGTGATAGACGTTTTTATTTTGACCTTTACGCGCTCCATTGCTTGTCTGTTTGTATACTGCAGCTGTTTAGTTCACAAGTGTCAAATATGTTTGCCGTACGACGCTATTTGCAAAAATTATACATCTTCCGATAGGGTGACGATGTGTATAGGATTGACTCCATTGCATTTTCATTTCATCATTTGTTTCTGAAAACAAAATAAAGTATTGTTTTGGTCATCTGGTTAATAATTTATTTCAAGCGGAGTGGCTACATTTGATCTTAATTATACATTTTCTTATCTTTGCTGATTTATTTTTCGTGAAGAGTAATGCTAAATGTAATGAAGGTATATTGAATTTATGGAAAACGATTAAAATGGGAAATAGCGACAATTCTAGGAAGGAGTGAAGTCCTTAATTAAGAGATTAGTGTTAAACTAGGATTCAGTAAGTCAGCCATTAGAGATTTTGGTTGTAAATTATCCGAGGATCTGGTATCAGAAGAGAAAAACTGATTCAAGAGCTGTAAAAAAGACGAGCTCAAAGGAAGATCCGTTAACAGAGCGCAATGCCTTACAGCATCAATTGTAGGCAAATCTAACTAGAAAATTCATAGGAAATCTTGGTACTGAAATTATGCGTCGAAGACCTCAGGATGTTGGTTTTAACGCCCGGCAACCCCTCCAAAATGTCACTTACCATTAATACCGATTTGACCCCAACTTGGTTGACCAAATGTCGTTTTTTCTTGGATGTGCCAAAAAACAAAATGCTTTGGAGTCACATTACGAGATGTCATATAGTAGACGAGGAACTGGTGAGCACTTTAACGAAGAGTTTGTTTTCTGCTTAACCAGCAGGTATGTGGTATATAATGGTCTTTTCTTACAATTTCTTTGGACTATTAGCTCTAGTACCAAATATAAGTAGAATACCCCATATTTATTTTAGATTTAACAGATTTTTTCGTAACTAGATATTATCCAGGATGACCATGCGTCCTGTCAAACCAAAAAATAACTATCTATTTTGTCTTTTTACTTCGAGGTATAGTTTAATAGTCAGAAACTGTGACTTCCACATTGCACTACTGACCAGCAAATAGTTGTGCTTTAAATTTTACCGACAATTTAATTCATTAAAAACTACAAAACTACAATTTTTTTTGGCGATACAGATAGCGTTAGTTTATTCAGTCAATTTTCGTATAATAATGCAACACGGGTACAATATTTTTACCTAAATTTTCATTACAAAATATCGAAGATTGAGCGAGCGAAAGACCAAAGACCCCTCGAGAATGGTTGTTTTGCGATATATAAGTATCTTAAATCGCAACAGAATCAGATAAGCTAAAAAAACTTAAAATACATTTGTTAGAAGAGAAGTGTCTCGAGGTATCACCGAGAGAATTTTTTCGCTTTTAAATTTTTCGTAACACCAGAAAAAATCGATTTTCACCCAAAAAAAATCAACTAATTGGTTATTGGAGAATTATTTGATAAAGTACTGTGGAACATTTAAAAACGATTGGTCCAGTAGAATTTTAATTATGGCGTACACAGACTTTTTTTGCAAACACGAATCTGTTGGTTGGCAAGTTTACGTTTTTTCGTTGCTGGTAATGCAAGGTAATTTAATTTAATGGCTTGGAAAGTGTTTAGACGGATTTTAATAAATTATTATGAAATTTTTTGTTTTACTATATTATAATATTTTTTATAAAAAACATCAATTATATGTAACTGTGACAATATAACTTCTGAAACAAATGAGAAGAAAATATTTTTAGGGATAATACATAAAAATTTGTTTCAGTTATGTTTTTGTAAAATGTTAATAAATGTGTGTAATATAAGATTAACACATTTAAAAAAATCAAAGGAAAAACTGTAATTTTTTCATAGCCGGATTTCAATGCTTGCAACTGTATATTTTATGTAATGTGCTTTTACATACAAAGGAGTATGTGCATCAAAAATGTTGTGAACGACGTCACACAAAATGGCATATGAGAAGTCGCTGAAGCATGCAAATTTTAAATATGAGAGCAAGTGTAAATGCGAGCATTTACTAAGCAAGTACCTTTGGGGCACCCACAGTGGTGAAACCAGCGCAGAAATACTCGTATATGCATACATACAAATCTACAAAGTTTGTTAGATGTTCACACATTCACATTCGCAGATATGTAGGTAGGTATTTGCGTTTGTCGACAAAATGTTTGCGGGTTGCAATGCAATGCATAAAAATAGGTACTCATATTTAGTGACTTAGCGGAGGAGTGGGCATTGCAAGTTTCAAAGGGGACAGGTGCCACACGAGCGTTAGATTATAAGTAGGGGAGGAAAAGAAACTGGTTATTAAGTGGCTATGTTTTGCTGGTCTGCCTATCTAGTTGGTCCATTTGCTCATTAATTTGTCGAATGGTGAGAAAATCCACTTTGAAAGATACCAACTATGTACCTGAATTTGTATGTTTTGTATGTATGTACATATTTTGGGACTAGGTAAATGAAGTGCATGCATATAAAAATGCAAACGCTTGTAGCGAAATCAACTTTGAAATAGTTAACACTTAGGCGGTGGCATTGACTGAATCGGACAATTATTTTGTTGTTTCTCTTTGCTGCTGGTTTTCTTTTTAATGCCAGGTGCTGCAGGTCGGTGATACTCGTATGTACTCGTCGGTGCACAGATACAACTTTGTTTTACATTATCTGTATGTAGTCAGCCAAAACAGTGAATGAATTCATATTACCTATAAGTAGATGTGAGTGCCAATAGACGCCGTTCAGCTGAGTATTTGTAAATACTAAAATTATTGAGAATTTGAGTACACCTCGTCTTTGGTACCTTTTTCCTCCTTTTTGTTTTAAGTTTTTACTTTGTTTGCTACTCTTCCAATCAGAAGTATTTTCAATGCTGTATTAAAATTTTGGTATTTTGTCAAAGTTTGGAAAGGGTCGGAGATCATTATGGTAGCCAAATCAGGAAAAGACGCAACGCTGCTGTCCAGTCAGCGCTCTGCCTTACATCTAGAAACCTTTTGAAAAGGTACTAGTATCTAAAATACAAGTTGAAGTCCAAAATAAACAAGACTGGGCTTAAATAGAAACGACAGGAGGTTTGTTATAATAACTTTGAGCTAATTTATTCATAATAGTCCCCTTTGGCCTCGATACACTGTTTTGCGCGATCTAAAAGCTTTTCGAAAGAGTGTTTCAGGTCATTAACCGGAATGTCATTACGGATGTCGGTACAAGCTTTTTGGATGGCCTCTACGAACGCAAAACGATTTCCCTTCATGACCAAATGTAGTTTTCCGAATAGATGGAGGTCCATGTTGTAAAGGAAGTCATCGTCTTTTCTCGCCTCTTTAATGAGGTCTTTCGAAAGTTGAATTCCGGTCAATTTTTGGTCCTCAGTTAACTTGTATGGAATTAAACGTACACAGACCTTTCGTAAGTCGAAATGATCAGTTAAAATGCGATAAATCGATGCTTTGGAGATATTCAACTCCGATCCAGTGAATTTCAACGATGATTTCGGTTCATTTTTGATAAATTTATGAACAATTTCGATGGATTTTTCGGTAATTACTGATTTTGGGCGGCCCGTATTTTCATTTTCATTTATGTCCTCAAAACCATCTCTGAAACGTGTAAACCACTCATGAACTCTGGCACGAGATAGACAATCATCGCCATAAACTTTTTTCATCAATTCAAATGTGTCGGTAAACGTTTTACCGATTTTAAAACAAAATTTGATATTAGCTCTTTGTTCGAAACTCATTTTTGTACGGATGACACAAACATACTGACACTTTAGACGCAGTAACTTCATTTCCACTGAACCGAATGTCACCAAACATTCACTGGAAATCAGCTAGGGATGTAACTTCCAACGCATTAACTCATTAAAAAGTTGGCGCCATCGAAGTCATTTTTATGGGGCCAGTCTTTTTTATTTTGGACTTCACCTTGAAAATCCTTTCCACATCAATTTGGATTGCGTGTGAAACAAGGAACTATTAATGGCACTACTAACGCAACAGGTTAATGGCACTACTAATAGAATAAGAAAGGCATTTGAGCGTAAAGAGTATTGCTTAGCAATCTTTCTTAAGCTCAAGACTTGAGTTTAAATTTTTGTTTGCCCAACCATTTTTCAAGGTTGAGCATGAGGGGCTCTTACATTAAAGTATCAAAGTACTACCTTCCAACTTCCATAGCATCTTCAAGTCGTACTCTCTAGCAGACGATTCAGGGTAAGATTAAATGATTTTATTATAGAAGAATTCCCGATATCGAATGGTGTACCTCAGGAGAACTTTATTTAACGTTATATATTTTGTTTACATTTAATATTCGTATAAGTAGAAATGTGTTAACTTCCATATTGGCGGATAATATCACAATTATGTACGAAAACAAATGTTCAACATTGGCTAGATTTTGCAGGCCTGCCTATCTAGTTAGTCTATATAACGAAAGTCTTATAAAATTACTTAAAACTTGTAGAGGAATGGGTGGGGAAATGGCGAACAAGGCAAAGACATGTCCGGCTGTTATATTGAATAACGTAACCATTCCCCAAGATAACAACGTTATGTACCTTATTATACAATTGGATAGATGCCTTACCTGGAAAAGACACATTCTTGCCAAAAAGGTACAAATTATTCATTATATAAACACGCCATACTAAAATATTAATATATTTAAATCATTTTTGTGTGTTCCGTTCGCACCATTTCAATGAAAAATTCACCGATTCGCAGGAAATAACTTCCTTTAGTGGAGCAGTTTTAACCCCGATAAATAGTGGCCCCCTAAATGTGAAAACGAATATTATGGTGAAAAGTGGTAGTTATTGGAAAAGGGGGTGTGTCATATCTCATCTAAACTGTAACCTTTCTTTGTAACCACAAAAGCTAAGATACTAAACTTTGATACAGTTACGCATTAGGTATTGGAAAAGGGGGCGTAGCACCTCGCCACCACTTAAATTTCATTTCGTCTGCAAAAAATAAATGAATCAACAGAAATTTCAAAATATTAAAAAAATTGTGGATCACTACCAGAGTTTGAAAAAAAATTACATGTTTTCATCACACTGTATGGTTCAATTGAAATTGGAGAAAATCTACTACTTATAGTGGCATCTTCGACCACCGGTGATACCAGTAAAATGTGATCTCTGGAGAATATTGTGCGGATGTTTGGTATATGCTTGAACGGCACTATAATAGTAAAACCATCGCAAGGAGTACAGTAGCTTTGAAAAAGGAGTTTCTAAAACTTGAAGACGTAGCCAGAAGCTTGGGCCTCCGCATAAACGAAACAAAAACTAAATTTTTGTGCAAAATTGCGAAAATATTTACAATAGTAAGCTGTATGTGTCTTAGGGTCGCCCAATGGAAAATGTCAAGATGTTTGGTCTGAAAAAATGTCTGCAAAAGATCAAGATTCTAATGCTAAACCTGGACGTTCACGTCAACAATTTTGATGTAATACACAATTGGCTTTACTAAACAATAGAACTGTTTATATGAAATCTCTCGACGCCATTAGGATTTTACAAATAACCGTTGTATAAACAAATTTATAATAGTAATAGAGTGCCGGTTGTACAAATAAATGAAACCATATAAAACTGAAAAGGTTCAGTTTGACGGAATCCATTTCCGTACATATTATTCGATAACGCAGGTAATAAATGAGCAATAATTCTCATGAAAATCTATCCAACACTTTTTGACTTTTACTGCGACACGAAATATGCTCCGTTTAAAATTTATTTCTGCTACACATTCTGTGTATCGTAAATGATATGAACGTATTGGATCACTTGACAAAAATTACATTGGAAAATAGTGAGAGACTTGCGGTTGAATAACTATTCGCCTACATAACAGTAACCGCACTTTTCTTCTTCTTCACCGTTACCGTACGCTGATAGTTATGTCATTAAGACAAAGAACTCGAGTCGTAAATCGATATCAATTACCATACGCCATGTGGAGCACATGACTTTAAAATGAATTGTGTCTCTTCCTCCACTTGGCTCTTCACTTGTTGAAAAAAAAAAATAATAATAATAATACAAATTAAACACCAAATAAGCGAGGTGCCAGTGGTGAGTCGACATTGTTGTTTTCTATTTTTTATTTTACAAAGCACTCAAATTTCAATGAATTCGAGATAAGTTTTCCCCTCTTCGTACAGCTAATTTTCCTTCTTCCATTTTTATTGCTGCCTAGCGTTCGCCACAATATTGGGTGTCGATGACGTTGGTAGTCTGGTGTATAGCTCTACTTTTGTCACAGGTTTTGCTTTTTGCGTCGGATTGGTGTCGGTCGACTTTATGCTGAAGTGTTGTTTTTATTGTTATTTGATTTAAAGTGGTGTACTTCGTCTTCTTTTGCTGACACTGGCTTTGCCACTTGACTTTGTCTGTGGGCAGGTCTGTTGTTCAATTCAAGGTCAAAACGTTTCGATTATCGTGATGATCGTGTTTCAGTTTCAAAGGTATGACGTTGCACGTCGGTGTTGTAAGGGTTAATGGCAGCCAAATAGGAAGACGAATTACAAAAAGCTTAACAATTGCTTATGGGGGCTTTATTTTAAAATTGAAAATTCGTATTCCACAAGCTATTACGAAAAAAACAAAGAAAATGAAAACCAGCAAGTACTAAAAATCTAATTTTTTCTATTCTTTTGTTTTGAACCATCTGTAAATAAAAATTATTTACACATTGCTGTTTAAGTTACTGAATATTCAGTGTTGCAAATAATTAAAAAGAATTCGACACCCCTAAAATCTTTTCACCATGCAACGAGTGTAGTTTAAGAGCGGAGCGCAGTTAGTCTACAGAACCACCGCATTCTTTTCCCAGCCTATTAGTTCTACACAGTTTCCTGTAATGACATTGTGGCCGGATAGCCACATCATTTTGAGAGAGAAGTAATCCAATGCGGCCGAAAGAGAAGTTATCCAGGCTAGGGTTTTAAATGCGGCCTAAATGTATATTTCTTTGAAGGCTAAAGCACCAGGAAGCGGCCAAAGTTTTTATGAATTTCGGAGTACCCGTAAGTCAATCTTACATAAGTCGGCTCGATCTAATCGCGGTACTTTCAGCTCCAGCTTTGTCGCTTTTGTCAACGAAGACATTATTTGACCTAAGCTAGACAACTGAGTAAGAGTTGATCGTAGTGTCCTACTGTTTTCAATAAGACCAACTCTTTACACGCACTCTAGCGGCTTAGCCAAAGAAGTGTTCGACTAAACATAATCTATAGATAATAATCCGACAGCCCTTCCTTTCTAGTTCCTTCAGAAAGTCCCTGTCGACTGCAATCCAAAAATACATTACTTCATTTTACGGTAGAGTCTGGTCTGTCGCAGAGTATGCGAGTTCCATCCCCAGCACATGAAGAGATTGGATGATTTTCTAAATAGAGAACTAATAAAGGCCGCATAATTCGACGATCGCTCAAAAAACAAAGGCTATGTCGGCCTTCAAGATCGGGCCAAGGACTGCAACTCCAGCAGCATTCCACGCATATGTATCGGGATGGGTATGCTGCTACAACAACACAACAACAACAAGCCCTTGGTAGTGAACAAAAGCAACGGAGTTGTGGAACAATATTTTAGGGCTGTATACTTTTTTAAGGCTTCACAGTGTTATGAAATTAAACTTAAGATTTTGTGATTTAACGCCGTTGAATTTATTTCTTTCGTTTTTTTTTGTTTGTTTGTTTTGCAGGGAAAGTTGTATAGAAATGGTCCTAAAACAATTACCGCGACAGACGGTTCTACGGAACGACCGGAATATATATCCGGCCAAAAATGCTGACACTCCATTAGCATTCTTCAAATATGTATGGGGAATGCTTATGCTGCTACTACAAAAAAAAAATCCTAAACTGAAAGGTGAAATTGTACGCACCATTGATGAAATCAGGGCAAACTCCGCACAATTTGTTTTTTTATCAATGTTTGAGGTAAAATGCTCACTAGTTATGTAGATGTACATATAGAGATTAAATACTTCATCGCTCTACATAATTTCACCAAGGCATTAGCGGGATTGAGATAGCTGACAAATTGACCGCGCAAACTATATCGTTTGGTGCTGAGCATTTTCTGGCAATGGGGTAACACATTTATCCAAGAGGAGCTAAGAAGGAGAGAAAAGTCTATCAGGCACCACACGAGAACGTTTATAAATCGTAAAATAGTATTACGAAAATCGACGCTCTGTGAAAGTGTTCATCGTGCGCTCAGGCTAACTTATGATGTACTTAATCGTCCCACGTTTTTGTCTTAATGACTACGTCAAGAAGCAAAATTTCCGTATTTGGGCTGAAGAGCAACCTGAAGCTATTCAAGAACATTCAATTACATCCATTGAAAACAACCATTTGGTGCGGCCTATGGGCTGGAGGAATCATCGTCCCATATTTCTTCAAAGGCGGGGCTGTCGCCAAATTAACAATGAATGGCGAACGCTATCGCGCCATGATAAACAACATTTGGCTCCAGCAAGACGACGCTACTTGCCGTACAGCCCGTGAAACAAATATCTCTCATCTCGGACCAGGTGATTGGCCACCAAGATCGTGTGATATCACGTCTTTGGACTTTTATTTGTGGCGGTATGTAAAGTGTAAAGCTTTTGGGATAAACCAGCTTCGATTGAGATACTGGAAGTCAACATTACTAAAGTTAATCCCGAGATACCGACCGAAATTCTCCAGCGAGAGATTTAAAATTGGTGTTTACGGATGGACAAATTACGGCACAGTTTCGGCCAACGTTTGAAAAAAAACATGTCATAAATGGTTATACACAAAAATAATAAAGATTGCCCAATCAATTTTAATTTTTGTTGTTTTATTTCAATTTAAAATCCGATACCTTTAAATTGATCACCCTTTATTAATATCTATATATCTCCACTAAAAGGCAAACACTGATGGCGGGAAATTCGGTAACACAGATGTGTTTTAACAGTGAAATTTGCGTTCTCCATCTGACATTTCTGTTTTAACAGAGCTTTCTTAACGTAACTGTGGGGTACAGGAATCCACGTCATAGGAAGCCATGTATCGGATTTTGTATTCTTAAATTAATATGTATATCCTTCTATGCTTACACTCTTTGTTACAATAAAATTATAAGGACTTATTAAATAAATAATATTTTTTTTATTTTTCTAATTAAGATGCTTTCCATTTCAATTCAACCGGGCTATTCGGGTCATGTTCTTCGATTTCGATGAAACTTAAATATGTTGCTCTCTGGTCAAAATAATGAGACACGTATTTTTTTGTTCGCCCGAAAATGAGTTGTTTTTGAGTAATGAATTTTTGAGTAAAAAACCTGTTTCGCACTTTTTGTTTTTTGCAAAATAAAAAATGTTCTACTACTTTTTTGCAATTGTTTCTACATGAAATCGCTCGTGTAAGGAATGACGATCAAAATTATTAAAATCGGTTCATTTTTGACTAAGTTATGAGCATTTAAAAAAAAATGTTCCTATATTATTAAAAAAAAATCGATTTTGAGCCGAGAAACAAAATTGCCGATAAAGCTTGAAAAAAAATTTTTTCGGGCGAACAAAAAAATACGTGTCTCATTATTTTGACCAGATAGCAACATATTTGAGTTACATCGAAATCGAAGAGCATGTCCCGAATAGCCCTTTTGAATTGAAATGGAAAGAATCTATATAAGAAAATTTATTTTAATTTCTCATAACTTAGTCAAAAACAAGCCGATTTGAATGATTCTGGGTTCAAAATAATCGTAATTACTTACACGAGCGACTTCATGCAGAAACAATTGCAAAAAAGTAGTAGAACATTTTTTATTTTGCAAAAAACAAAAAGTGCGAAACAGGTTTTTTACTCAAAAATTCATTACTCAAAAACAACTCATTTTAGCTACTAGGCATTCAGCTTAATTGAAGTTTGAGGTGTCCTCTTGATTTGGAAAAAGTTATAAAAAAAAAAATACGCTTTTTGAAATATTGAATTTCGAAAAATTTAAATTTTTTTTCTTTTTTGCTAAATAAAAAATTTTCAACTACTTTTTTGCAATTGTTTCTAAATGAAGTCGCTCGTGTAAGTAATTACGATCATTTTGAACCCAGAATTATTAAAATCGGTTCATATTTGACTAAGTTATGGGCATTTAAAAAAAATGTTTCTTATATAATTAAAAAAAAATCGATTTTGAGCCGAAAAACAAAATTGCCGATAACTCTTGAAAAAAATTTTTTCGGGCGACCAGAGTGCAACATATTTGAGTTACATCGAAATCGAAGAACATGACCCGAATAGCCCGGTTGAATTGAAATGGAAAGCATCTTAAGTGGTCATAATGTGACACCCTATATTAATATTTTTATGCATTCAATTGTTTCTGTGTTTACACTTTTTAATGCTACTTTCTTTTGTTCGCAGATTTCCGAAAAAGTTTAAAATAAATCAACATTTAAGTAACGGTTCAGCAACACAAATGGTTTAGAAAGTATACCAAATACTTTTTAACATTATTTTTGAGGTAAGTGCAGTTTATTTTAATATTTGGTGATAAATTGTGTTTTTGTTCAAACTGATATACTAGTATGTACGTATGTATGCATGCATGCATGCATGTGTGCATCCCTTTCACAACTACATACTAAAGTTCAAAGTTTATTGGGTCAATAGCTGCTGCAGTGCATAAATGTTGAATGTATTTAAAGAAACACAGAATCATTGCAAAGCAAAGGGTTGGTTGATTTATTTAATTGCTGTGAGAAAGATCTAAATACAAATCTCGTAAGTTTGTGCTTCTAGGACTCACATATGTATGTTTGTATGGATGTATGTACATACTCGTACTATACATAGCATTCTAATTTCTCTCTCGCATCGGGAGTTCGTGCAACATATGCGGCCAACAGAACTTAACTCACCCGAAAATAAATTTAAATCCGCTAAACGATCGGCACTAAATATGTATGTATTGTATTATCTGTACGCAGCTAAATTTGCATATCTATGCACATCTATACTTTTACTGCTTACTGACAGCCATTTGCTTATCCACATACTAAAAGTACAGTACATATGGCAATTTATTTTTAATGTGTTACCATGAGTAGGTACACAACATTTGCTTATTTATTTTTTATTTCTTTTGTTTTTGAGTATTTATCGATGCACCTACAGCACAGTGGAAATCAATTTACTTTTAATTGGCCTCCGCGTTTGCTCGCAATCCAACTGATTGCTTCGAACTTCGTCGCACTCGTATTCGCGTTGGGCTTTTGCCTTGCATTGCTTTGGCTTGATGGCGCTTTCACAAACTGCAAATTCTCAGTTTTACTGGCAGTTGCGGTCGATTAAGTTTTGAAAATTTTCGGTAATTTTCTTGCGCATAAATGATTAAAACTTGTAGAAACTTTTAAGTGATATACATTTCTTTCAGTTTGGAATAAAAATTTAAATTTTTAATGTAATATAATTAGTTTAAAAATCTTGCACGTATGTGTAAAAATGTGCGATAGCAAACAACTAAAAAAAAAATTGAACCGATGAAATGAAATAAAAAAGTTGCTTAGGAGATTATGTAATTAGAGATAACCAATTAAACAATTTATTGCAAATGAAACGTCAAGAAATACGCCAAAATAATCAATTAGACTGCTGAATTACAAAATAACTTAAATTAAATAAAAAATTAAAATTAAAATAAACTGCACTCCATTTATAAATAGAGCAAACCAATTATGTAATCTCGTGAAAATAAAATAAAATAAAATAACGGAGGTGATAAGAAAATATATTGACTTATATAATATACATATAATATAATAACTGACTTGAGTAAATGTTAAAACTCGTTTATTGAGTTAGAACTTTAAAAAAATTCAGAAAGCTTCATATAAAAATGGAGATCAAACTGGGAAAGCTTTAAATATAAACTTAAAATGGCTAAAAAAATAAAAAGGATATGCAATTAAAATTTCAACAGTAAGAAAAACTCTTTTATTGCGTATAATAAATTTAAAACGTGAAAAAAAATAAAATTATATACTAACACAATTAAAACTGTATGTATGCTTGAAAAACATTATTTACAAAAACAACAAATTGAAAAACGGATAAATTGAAAAAAAAATTTTAAATAACAAAAAAAATGGAATAACAAAAAAAAAACATAATTTAATTGTAAACGAAAACCAAAAAATATTAAAAAAAAAAAATAATAAATTAATTGAAACAAAAACAAAGAAAAAAACAATATTAAAAAAAAATAAAATTAAAAAAATTAAATAAAAAAAAAAAAAAAATTGAGCAAAAAAAAAAGAAAGAATTCATAAAATAAATCACAAGCAAATTCAAAAATTAAAAAGTGCTAAATCCAGTCGTAAAATATAGCTGCATCTATATCTCAAAACTATTCAAGTTTCTATAAATTCTTAAATCAATAATATGTATGTATATGGAAACAACATCAAGACGCACACCACAAATAGAAGGAGGAGCTCGGCCAAACACCCATAAAGGGTGTACGCGCCAATTATATATATATAACATAAGAGTTGTCGCTTACTAATTCACTCACTAAATCTAGGTTACCATCCAAATCTAGGTATCGAAAACTTTATACAAATTCAGCTCCTCCTCCTACTTGTGGTGTGCAGCTTAATGTTTTCCACAAATGAAGGGACCTGCAATTTGAAGCCGACTCCGAACGGTAGATGGTTTTTATGAGGAGCTTTTTCGAGGCAGAAATGCCATTGAAGGTTTACCATTGCCTGTCCGCTATTTTTTGATGTTTCTTGCATGGAGATGCGAACCTACGCACTTCCGAATGGCAGCCAATTTGGCTACGGCGGCCGCTTTATACGTACATATATTATATTAAACTGCGTATATTCGTATTGAGCTACAACGTCAGTACTTTTGTAATCCATTTAATAGTTTCGGAGCTATTAAATTTTTAGACACTTTGTAACCAGTTGCAGTTAGCGCCATTTTGACAAATTTTTCAAAATCTTTTTGGATTTGTTTTCCAAAGTTGAATTACTTAGCGGTAATGCCTACCACCCTGAAAATTTCGTATACTTGTGTGTATGCATGTACTGGCATCTGTACATGTAAATATTCAATGAGTGCAAATTCAATATTAATTGCTATTACACAAAACCAAAATTTGATTTTTGATTATCCTATTCATTTTTAAAATAAAAAAGGTGGAACACCCTATGTATTATTATATATTAATTTAATTATAGTTTAAAGTCAACTGCTACTGTCTATGGTAAACCAATGCCATAATTTTAAAATTTGTCTCGCCATTGCAATTCACTTTTCACTTTTTAGTTGAGTTCTAACTAACTTCGTTAAGTTGAATAGTTGGTAACTCCGCATGTTTGTCTGTGCCTACCTACATACATATAGGATGATACTACTATAGTTCTTATATTCCATACTTGAACACAGACATTGTCAATTTGATTCGTTAGAAACATTTTTACTCAATAAAATTAATTAATTAATCAATGGTATGTGCGAGAAGGTATCCCATGGAGTTGCCAATTTCTTTAGTCTGGAAAGCAACACTCATATTAGTTGTAGAAATTAGTTAGTTGAAATTTTATGCAATGCTTAGTGTCTTGGGTGTAATTTTCCTAACTAAAGAAGAAATATGAGCTCAACAGTCGGCGCTCTATAGTAACTTATTATTATAATTATTAAAGTTTAAAAAAATCTCAAACTCACTTTGCTAAGTTCAGCTTGCAAAAGTATTGCGTTGCCAACCTTATCCAACGGACAGAGTTAAACTATTAAAAACAGTTTCGAACTACCACAAAAAATAAAAATCATTACAATACGTAAATTGTTGTCTTTTTATAAGTTTTCCACATAATTTTTTTCAGATATCTGCTGATTAACTTGGGCTACGCAGTTTTAGCAATATTATGCTTTGTAATTTTTTTAAGTAGATTTCGAAATTGTTCCTTGAAAGCATCGTACTATATATACATATGTACGTGTGTATTTCATAGCAGGCCTGCTCTGCTGTGCAGGTATGCCCACGTATGTGTGTATGTGGGGGCATTAAGAAGACTCGCCGCCAACTGTTTCATGTTGTTTTTTTATTGTTATATGCTCGATTTTAGTTTTCTTCGCACAGCAATAAAAGTTTATAAAAAGAACAAAAAGTTTATTTCAAAAAACTGTTTGATAATGGCCGCAACGTGAATACCATATATATACATACATATACGAGTACAGCCAAAACTTTAGTTTCACGCTTTATAGGCTAAAATGAAGTCGACGTTTAGAAAAAAATTAGAAAATAAAAAAAGTAGAAAAATAAAAAATTAAAAATGTAAAGAAAATAATTAATAATATCTAAAAAATTTATTTCAACTAATATAAGTCAATTAAAGTTATTTTTCTAGCTGTTCTTAATTCCGTGCAGTCAAATTTTAGTATTGCGCGATTTTTCCACTGACTCACTGTGTGCTGTGTGGGGTATAAGCCAAACGAAAAGTTTCTTTTAACAGATTCTTCGTGGGGAATCTAATGAATTTATTTTCATTTAATTTTTATTTTTTTATTTATTGTTTTTTTGTTTTCCCGTTGATGTTGCGTGCAAGCATTAAATACATACATACTTAAGTTTGGCAGCTTTTAGAATTTTTTTCTGCATGAAGCAAAGTGAAAAATGAAAGCGCAGCAAGGCTAAAATTAAAAGTGCGCGAAAAAATGTGTCGAGCAAAAAATTCGGTATCAGATTGAGCTGAATGCGGGGTGGAGTGGTTTAAGTGAGTTTTCGCGCCAAATATAAAAAAAAAGAAAAAATTGGCTACCAGACACAAGCTTCAATTGTTATTTGCACTCGTCGGTGTCGATGTGTATTAATGTACATATGTACATATAAGTTATACATGCACATATATCTTGTGTATTTCTGTACATACATACATACATATGTATGTATAAAATTACAACATACTAACTACCACAGAAAATAGATGAACAAAAAAATGAGAAAAGTCAAAGTGTCTATTTTTTATTTATTTTTGTATTGCTTTACAGTTAATTTTAATTTAAACTATTGACTATGTGTGCTCGTTTGTAATTGACAAGTGAAATATTGAAACAAAAACGAAAACAATTATTTTTAAAACACCGCAGCATGAGGCAATGAGCTGCCTTTTATGGGCTGTATCAGCCGGGCGGATACAATTTTTGATTTAACACAAATAACAACAATGCTGCGAGGCTGTTGAACTCTTTTGCTGGCAATAACCTTAAATTGGAGTTACTCGCCATCAGCATCAAATACTCGTAGACAGGTATGTATGTGGACACAATGGGCGGACAAATTCGACAGCTGGAGGAAATGCACTTTATGTGTGAAATGCCTAAATTTCTTAATTGTCTATCTAACTACATGTTTATATTATATATTTGTGTGTGTGCAAATGCCAAAAACTATATATTCGAATGATATGTAGAAGCACAATATTTTGCAATTTTTATGGGCTTGCGTTGAAATATTTTCTCAATTATATCGAAATTCAGGTCATTATAAGCACATACATGCATACATATGCATATGAAAATATTACGGTGGCGCAGAACTATTCTGAAATCCACTTGAAGCAATCATCAAGAAGATAAGTTGAAGAAGCATAACACACCCCCTATACATTTTCGGAAAACTGCTGCTGAAGTAATATTCTTTCGTAATATCCAGTGTTTTTGTTTAGCTGCATGAGCACGATCGATGTCGATAACTATGATTTAACAGTTGACAATGGCAAACTGTGTTGACATTTCTATTCAGTAAGGTTTTGTAAACCAGAACCACGCTTCCAAATTGTGGAAATTTACTTAAAAAAAGGAAAATATATTCGCGCAGTTCATAGAGCACTGGCGGCATTATCGGTCCTTTTGTTCTTTCGAAATGAGGAAGGAGTTGCCGTTACGGTGAATGGCGAGCGCTATCGAGCCATGCTGACTGACGTTTTGTTCACAAAAATTAATGAGCTAAGCATCGATGACATTTGGTTCCAGCAAGACGGCGCAACTTGCAATACAGTGCGCTTAAGAATTGATTTATTGCAACATTCAAGTAGTCAAACATTGGGTTGATCGAATGGACCATGTAACTCGTGGCCGCGGCATATGTCGGATATCATATTTAGAAAAAAATCATTCCATTCCAATTTCTTAGGTCTTTAGCTCAATGTCTAAATAAGCATGAGTGCTAGGAAAATCATCATGTTTAATCTATTCATACACATATTTTACCTGTACATTTTACCCTTACGTTAGTGTATTTTCCGACTCTCGAAATATATGTTGTAGCCGAATGGGTTGGTAAAAAGTTGGTAAAGCTTAAACTGAAGATTTTCATCACTCGAAATCATTTTTTTTTATTTAGTGAAAAAGTTGTTTGAAAATAAAATTGGATGATTATTTTTGCGCCACCTTGTATATACTTATAGTTAGTAGAAGCGCTCCTAACTCAAGAACACAATGAGAGATGGCACATTCTAAGAGTTTGTAATCGCAAATCTGGCAGTTTTTTGCGAAAAGCTGCGCATAAACGTCGTATAACACCCAACCATATAAGAACAGTACAGCCAACCTAAAAAAATATTTTTTCGAATCGGTATACACGCGTAGTTTTAACTCCTTCAATTTGATCACAGCAGTGCACATAACCGCCTAATTGTTCTTCCAATTTTTCTTTATTATAATATAAAAAAAAACAACAACTAATACAATTACTCTGATTGTATATGTGCCATAGATCAAGGCGGAAATAAACACAAAACAAACAAAAAATTCATCTGTGGCCGCAACTTTATCAATACCTCACTTCACCTCTCAACAATTCCAATAACTTGCTCTTCATTTTCTGCTGTTCTCCTTTCCCTTCCCCACCCACTTTAATAAACAGACATTTGTTGGCAGAGAATTCCCGTGAACAATTCTGATCAACGCAACTGTTAGCCAGTAAGTAGCTGATCTAATGACACCCACGGGTATATAATTTGTTTAATTACACTTTAGCTCATGTATGATTAATTCATATTTTGCTGTGAGCGGCTGAAATGTAGTCATCCTATACATTCATTGTAAACTGAAAAAAAAACAACGACATATTACCTCTCAGTATATGTACGAGTATATGCATGCATAGATTGTTATAAAAAAGTATACGTAGGTTGCCGTTTACGTTTCGCGATATGGCAACACCACTGAAGAAATGCCAAATCCGACATTGCCATTTCTTAATGATAATCGTGCTTGTACTGAGAGCATTTTTTAAACGAATACTATTTCTGTGGTTCACGGGAGCTTGGCAAAAATTCCGAGTAAATGGGGACAATTTTTGTGCGATGATCTTCTATGGCTTAAGGCGTGGATTAAATCACAAACAGTGCGTTGTTGTTGTTGTAGCAGCTTATCAAGTCCTACTATGCAGTCACTGATTGTTATCGTCTATCTCACCTAACGGTAGACGCAGAAAACATGCTGTTCCGACGGGTTGGGTTCAGAGTGGGTGTTAGGTGAGTGGGTTTAAGAGGGCGTGTGGGTAGGTGGTTAGTATCATGCGAGCCATTATTGAGTATGCCGGGGTGATTCTGGATCGCTATGAGATTAACCTGCTGCAATATCCAAAACTTAATTATATCGGAGTTGAATACGAGTTTAAGAAATACTTGGTTCCATATTCAGAATGGCATGACAATTTGGTCGTTAAAAATTTTTTTTCACGTCCATTGTCGTGGTCGCCGCATAATAATGACAACCCCTTAAAAATAGGTCTTGTCGATTGCTTCGATTTGTTTCAAATGCATGCAAAAGTGTATTGATATACGTGGATAATATTTGCAAAAGTTAGATACATCCGATTATGAATATTTATTTTGAATTATACATTTTAGATTATCTCTTCGGCGTTCAGCGTTACCATCAGGTGAGGAGAGTTCAAAAAAATTTTTTTTAGTCCGAAGTTGTTTGAGAGAGTAGATTATATCTTCTATGTTTCCTGGTCTAGTACCTGTGTTTTTTTTTTTTGTAAAGTCCATTATCTTACCTGTTAAATATAGATAAAGTAGTGAATGAGTGTTTCCAATGAAAAAGCCTTTCCTAATGAACAAAACACGGTAAATGCATAGTAAATCATTGTTTTTTATTATTATTATTTAAAAATAGTTTTTACAAAACATTTTTTTTAACATTTAAGTTGAATTTGTTTTTTATTTCTTATTTATTACCTTTTTGCCATCAGAGATACAATTACATATAAAAAGCATTTAACTGAAAAAAACCTTTATTTGACTCAGTTTCGTTCGGGAATTGATACGTTAATTGGCACTCCTCGTACGAGTATTTGGGAGATAAATAGCAAAAAATTAAATAAATAATAACAAAAGTAAAAATCCCATCAATAAGAATTTACTTATACGGAATATTTACATACATACAGCATGCAAATAAATATATGTACCTATGTGTGTTTACATCTACACATAAGCCTTTAAATAGCGATAAGGAAACTAATCAGCAACTAAACAGAAAGAAAAAAATTGATATACGCTCTGGCTGCCTTTCTATGTCAATTAACAAACCTTGACCAAAAACACCATATTTGAAATGCAATCAACCCATAATATCTACTTACATACGAGTATATGTGGAATATATACATTTATACATAAAATAGTGTATACAAGGCAGATAACCGTCATAGATACGCATAATACATACCTACATACATACTTACCTGTGATGGCGAAAGCGCTAACATAAAGGCGCAGTCACACATGACATTGGGAGGGCTTTCAAAAAGCCTGTCAAACCGAAGAGTTTCGATAGGAGATTGAGCGAGCAGTCAAACTGTGCATGTACTATAAAGTACTTTCTGAAAGTAACTTTTTATTTCGGA
This sequence comes from Anastrepha fraterculus, assembly GCA_037575425.1. Lineage (NCBI taxonomy): Eukaryota > Metazoa > Arthropoda > Insecta > Diptera > Tephritidae > Anastrepha > Anastrepha fraterculus. Next base: position 40,568 of record JAYXIM010041781.1, on the reverse strand, counting down.
AATGTGTCTTAAAACTACTTTTTAGTTGTTCGCACCGCTACAAAAAACTCTTTCTCTCTTTGATTTCTTTTGAAATTAAATTGTGTGACTGTGAACGAAAGTTTCTTTTTTATGAATTACCCTACCACTCTTTCCCTAAACCCACCTTCGACAGGCACTTCAAGACTAACATACCATCAAGAATAGAGTGGCAAACTCAAATGCCATGGAGAAGAGGGGGAAATCAATTTTTACACGGATGGATCCAAGCTAGAAAATAAAGTAGGCTATGAAGTTTTTCAAAAGAATTAGGACTAGAAGTATCTTTCCGATTTCCAGACTACCGTATTGTGTATACCGAGCAGAAGTCTCAGCTATAAAGGAGGTAACTGCGTACCATAATAAACACCCCATAACAAAAACTACGAGAAATATCTTCTTGAATATTCAGGCGGCCATCAAATCAACGGCGACAGTTATACTAAGATCGAAGGTTGCTCACCGTTCTAAATGATAGACAGTTCTAAATGATATTAGCACCGTCTTCAATGCCAGTCATATATGCGTTCCGTGACATAGAGATATTGAAGGAAATTGCAAGGCCGATGAGCTAGTCAGAAAGGGTACTAATCTTCCACTGCTCGAAAACAGAGGCAATATTGGAATTCCTATGGCAGCTTACAAATTAAGAATAAAAAATAATATTCTCCATGAGGCCAATAGGTCATGGAGAGAAGAAAATAATTCTGTTACAACCAGGTTAATTTGGCCGCAAATAGATAAGAAAAGGTCAGGAGAATTGCGCACCTTCTCAAGAGAGAACTTCTCGAAGTTCGTGGCTCTTCTAGGGTCGAAGTATTTTCTCATGAATACTGCAGAAGTTGTAGAGACGAGGAAGAAACAGTAGAACACTTCCTTTGTAATTGTCCAGTCTTAAATAGGAGTATAGCAAGATTGTTAGTAAAATACTCTTTGGAACTCTATCCGTTGTTGGGATAAAACCTATCCTACGCTTCATAAGAGCGTCTAAATGGTTCCATGATAAATAAACGCTGAGATTCCCCTGTTACACAGTGATACCACAACGGATCTACATGGTCTAAGTGAGTTGGCTATTCTAAACCGACTGCCACAAAATCCAGCGTGAACATTTTCTATAATTTTTTTTTAGCAAGTGGCACAAATCGTACAACACAATAAATAGTAAACATTTTAGTAAAAAATGACATTTGTTAAGTTAGTGTTGCCACTATGTAGCACATATAGGAAAGATGATGTGCCAATACGTACATGGTTGCCAAAATTTGTAAAAATGTTCAAAAAAGTGTAAACAAACATATAAAAAAATCTATAGGCAGTAATTAAATATTTTGTAGCAAAACCATAATTTTATTAACAATACTTTTGATACTTTCGCCAACATTTTATTAGTGTTCCACATAAACTCGTTTCAATCGCAACACTTTGAAGAAAAAAATTGCAATAGTACTAAGCTAAAATTAACTAAAAGTTACAACCAGGCAACGCAAGTATCTCAAAATAGTTTCCGGGTCCAGAAAAGTAAAAGCTTTTGACAACAAAAAAAAGTGAAAAAGCGCTTTCATTGCCATATCTGATAACACCTTTAGAGCGGTATTCCGCGACCTAGAGTACTATGAATTATCAAATTTTACTGCTATTCCTATCATTGGCTTATATACTTTGCAATGTTTTCAAATTTCTTATTTAATTATTATTGGGTTCCATTTGGAAATGTATTTGTTCATCGATAGGCATTGTAAATATGTGCCTAGTATTGACCAACTTTATTTTGCAATGACTTTATTAGATAATAAACAAAAAGCGAGTTGATATAAACGTTGTAAAATCACCTAATAAGGCACGTAAGAACAAAGTGATTTTGTTTTTTTTAAATAGTTGGCAGCTTAGACTATTTTAGGTACTTTTTATTTACATACATACATTATTATAATTTATTTTTGGATTTTTTGCAATCACTCTGCTACATACTTATGTAGATGTCACATCAGGCCTGAGTTTAAAACTGAATCACTTTTTACCTAACAACCAGGTTAAAGTATTAGGCCATCCAATTTCTATGTAAAATTTGTCGCTGATTTCGAAAATCCACATATTTGTGTTTTTTGTTTGGTGTGTATTTGTTATATTTGTTTTTCTACGTTTTGTATTAAGATCAAAAAAATTTCGCATATGTGGAGAATCCGACTAAAACAAGTGATATATCAAATTGAAGGTAATTAAATTTGCTATCTTTCATTTATAACTCATTTTTCAATAAAATTTAACGATTTCAAGACAATCACGAAGTTAAAAAGAATGTTTTTTGAATGACTAAAAAAAAATAAATTTAGAAGCTTTGAAAAAAAGCTGGACACCACAATTTCATAACTGGTTCCTATTTTCGAATGATTACTTCCCAATCCTTTGCTTGAACTCTGCCCAAAGGTTTTCGATTAGATACTAACTGGGCCAATTAAGGATAGATTGGCTTGGGATCGTTATAGTGTTGAAATATCCATATTAGTACCATGCTTTCCTCAGCATGTGGTAAGCTAGTTTATTACAAGATATGTACCATACCATACCTGGAACCTATCCATGGTATTAGTAATCTAATAATAAAATGCTCCGATGAACAAAGAAATCCTTATATCTACTCAACGAGCCTTCGCCGAATCGTTCGGAAAGAGATCATGTTTCCAATATCGCCTGAAACTACTCTTGACTTTTGTCGACTGAGAGCAAAGGTGCGTTAGTACACGTCTAAAATGTGTTTGCATTTTTTTATTAAATTGTGGAAATTTATAAGTTCGAATCTCGAAAAATGACCTCTCCACGGGGCAGAAAATAAGCATTTTTCCCGGTATTTAGAGCAATATTATTTTACGAGGCCTGCAAAATCGATTTGGTGATCAATGAAGGGCAAACCGCTTTTGTGTTTCCTCGATGTACTATTTATATACACCTTTCATTACTCTACCTAGCGGGAGCACGTGTAGCTTTGCATTCATTCATACTACAAAAAGAAGATTGCCACATGAACATGAAAGAATTGTTTACTAAGCCCTCTTCCGGTGTCAGAGGAAACACAAATTGTCTGCCACAAACGATAAAAGGCGGACGGACGGGTGAGTTTGTGGACGTGGGGTGAGCGTGGAATAGGTATAGATGATTGCGCGACCAAACCGTAACACTACGTGTCATACTATTTACCACATGAACTGGTCGATGTATTCGCTTGCTGGAGGTGTAGTACATGTAGACCGAAAACTTATTCATACCACACATTGGCAGTGTTATTAAAAAAATGTATGCCACTAAATTTACCATTTGATTTTATATTTAAATCATTTCCAACTTTTAGGTAAACAAAACTTTTCCATTCATGCAACATTTGCTCTGTTTTGGCATGTTTTATTTATAATATACGTGTGTAGGTATGTAGTAGGGATATTAATCCCGTAATTCCAGTAAATTATTAAAAATCACGGAACTCGTCTATATAGTTTACGGGATCATTTATACATATTTAGCACGTTCTTACAACATATTTTATTAGCAAAAAGTGATTTTTCAAGCTCGAATTAGTTTTTTTACGTAAAAAAGAAATTAAGAAAATACTAGAAATCTTTTATTGTCTTTATTGCCCCACAAAAACACAAGTAAGTAAACACGAAGTAGAAGATTTTCGGACATTTGCACGTTATCGATGGCGAGTATCGTGGGCGATGGAACAATGGTCTGTATGAGCTTTACGACGGCATCGACGTAGCACAGCGAATAAAGATCCAGCGGATTCGTTGGCTGGGTCATGATATAATACAAACGCTCCGGTTCTGAAAGCACTCGATGCTGTTCCAGCTGGTGGTAGCAGAAGAAGGGAAAGGCCTCCTCTATGGTGGAAGGATCAGGTGGAGAAATATTGGCTTCACTTGAGGTGCCCCAACTAGCACCGAAAAGCACTAGAAAGAAATTATTGGCGCGCATTTTTAACTCAACCAAAATCGATCCGGTTATCGCGCCAATCAAGAAGAAGAAGTATACACGAATTCAGCGCATCAAGCACCTTCGGGAAATTTTAGGTTAGAGCTCTGTTAGCTAAGACTTAAATTTAAATTAGTTTTTGTAGAAGGAGATTGCAACTCAGCACGTTATCACGACTGCATCAGCCATATTAGTTTTTTATTGTACATGTTTACAATGTTTTGTTTTGTTTGCTTGTTTACTTTATCTTTATATACGACAGTTCTCTTTGAGGCGTTGCCATATGTTTTACATTTTCACAAAAAATGTATTTTGTAAGGCATTTTTGGAGGAATAGTGTTTAAATTAGGCATACAAATTATAGGACTTGGCTTCCCTTGGTGTGTCCGACTGTCTTTGTTAAACTCGGCCTAAATCGCGTACGTGATTATCGCCCCATTTAAGAAGAAGAAGAAGAAAAAAATTATATGGCAACAAAAATTATATCTCTCACGGTGCTCATTAGAAACATAATTTAGGAATCTAAAGCCTTCAGCGCTCTATGTATTGTAACTTAAGGGGTAACACCACTGTAGAAATTTCAAAAAAATTTTTTTTTTTTATAAGCTTAAAAAATTCTTTGAACCTTTTAAAATACAGAACAAAAAGTTTTATACGTTACCGAAGTTTATTTCATAAATATTTTAAGCTTTTAACCAAGCGTTAGTGACTGCTACCTAACGACTTCTCCAAATTTCCAAACTTTAAACGAGTTTTTCTCAAAACACGTTTTCTGAAATTGGCACGCAGCATAACTCAAACAATTTTAAATATTTTTAATCAGGTTTTTCACTACGTCTGTATAATAACCTTCTTAAGAGAAGAGCGTAGGAGATTTTCGATAGATTAATTTAAACGATTGTTATAATTATTTAAGTGCCGTTTTTTTAGTCCAAAACAGAGTTTTTTCCTTCAAATGCTTGTTAATTCCACAAAAATAAATATTTTTTAAATCCCCTACGTGTTTCTCTAGCTATTCTTATCTAGATTAAGAAAAAAAATGTTTCTTTGTTCCAGATTAAAATTTGCACCCTCTGTGCTGCGTGCCCCGGAGCTCCTTCAAGAGAAACCACATTACAAAAATGTCTCCAATGCCGCCATTTTGTAAAATTTTTCGATCAAATTTTGTAGTTTTGTAATTTAGTATATAAGTAATAACTTCCCAAATCAGTGTGATTGTTTTCCCTTTCCTTCTATACAAAAAAATTCTTTAAAAATCGTGTTTATTTTACGCGTGTACAGTGGTGTTACCCCTTAAGTTGAGTTTTGGCTAATTAGAATCTCGTGTTGCTGGAGCGGTGGGTTGATCCAAGTTATGTAAAATTCCGTCTACGTATTGGCCAGCAGAGCTCTTAGTCTTTGGTTCTGAAAGTCAATCAAATTGTGTCGGCCTGTGGTAGTTTCAAAAGTTCTTGTATTTAAAGGAATAGGATTTCATAAATGTATTTAAATCATCTATGACTTTTTTTGTTGTAATTTATTTGTTGTTTTGTTGTAAATAAGTAACATTTTCCTTTATTGTTCATGGTATGTTAAAATGTTTTTAGTTCTTATAAAAAAACAATTAAAAATGTGCATCCTGGTATGAACCCGGGATTTCGGGACTAAAATAAAAATATCCCGATATTTCGTCATCAACAATTACCGCTAATATTGCAATTTCTAGTATGTTTGTATGTATGCATGCATGAACTTTGTTTCGATCCGATTGCCGATATACTATTTACGTTGGAAAAATCACGCTCGATTTCGATTTTGCTAGTGATTTTATATTTTCATTGTTACGTATATTTTATATATGTACACATACATACATACAAAATTATTCTTTGCTGCTTGAATGCATTTGTGAAAGTCACAGTATGGTGAACACCCGCAGCACCGCGACCATGGATGTGGATGGTCGATTTGAAAGGGACCTCAATATCAGGCATACACACACACATATGTATTTATGTATTGTACATTACCCGGCAATGACTTTTTAACGGTGAAGGTAATAGAAAATGAATCAAATGCGGGCTCACATAGAATTTCAATTCACAAATGCACTTAACTAAATTTTTTATTTATTTGTTTTCCTATTTCTTCTTTGTAATGGCTAGAGCTAGCCGAATAGTGGGTAGGTGTTGTAGACAATCAACAGAAGGTTGAAAAAATGTAAAAACTGCGCTAATCTTCCACGTGAAAAAAATGGTTTTTGCGGTCGTAACCGGCTAACCCACCAGAGCCAACAAATCAAACAGACATTATGCTGCCCAACTCTTTCGAATTTCGCCAAAGCGTGCAAAACAGACATGTGCACATACGTACATACATACATATATACATACATCTTGTGTCTTACTTCTGTTGCCACTAATAGTTTAAGTTTCAGGTTTACCTGTTCTTCACCTACGCATTTTCATAACAGGAAAATAATTTTGTAAATAACAAAGTAAAAATATTAAATAAACGTGTGTGTAAATGTACGTATTTGTATACCTATGTATGCATATGTAGGCTAGTAGTACTTATATATGCACAAGGTGGCACAAAATTAATCACTCTATCCGAATATGCATAATTTTTTAGTAAAGATTTCCATCACTCAAAATCATTTTGTTTCATCTATTGGGTATGGGCATAAGTTTCCGCCCTCTTAAAAGAGGTGTCGCTCCTGATACTATTATTGTGTTCGCTCTCGTAATATACTGGTGATTTGAAGGTGTATAGGTGAGGTCTCGATCGCTGTAGTTGACATTCGTTTGAAGCGTAAAGATTCTTTTTTATCAGACGCCAAAAATGTCTACGTTCGTCCCGAAAAAACAGCAGTTGCGGGAAGTCCTGCTTCATTATTACTTTTTAAAGAAAAGTGCACCTGAAACGTGCCGTATATTGATCAATATTTACGGTAATCATACTCCCATCAAATACAACTTGTAAAGAGTGGTTTCGACGCTTCCAAAGTGGCAATTTCGACGTGTTTGATAAAGATGGCGAAGGGGCACCGAAAAACTTCGAATATACTCAACTACAACAATTATTGGATGAAAACGCATACCGATTGATGATTCATATTGATTATATGTCTAGAGAGTTGGATGTTGACAGATCAATCGTCGGTAAATATTTGCACGCGATGAGAATGGTCCAGAAGGCAGATAACTGGGTGCCACATCAATTGAAGGATATGGATATCGAGAGACGTTTGGTGACGTCGAAAATGTTGAAAGCTGCCAGGTGAACCAGGGCCATCGACAGCAATGTTATGCATCTGGTGGGATCAGAAGGGTGTCCTTTATTAGGAACTCCCTAAACCATCTGAAACTATCACTGGTGATCGTTAGCGACTGCAGCTAATGCGTTTGCATAGAGCTCTCAAAGAAAATCAGCCGGAATGAGACGGTAGACATGACAAACTGATTTGCTGCATGACAACCCCAGGCCACACGTTGCTAAATCGGTCCAGAACTATTTAGAGGGACTGAATTGGGAAATTTTGCTCCACCCGCAGTATTCCGTAGACATTGCATCTTCGGATCAATGCAATCAACCCTTATTGGAGAGCGGTTCACTTCTTACGAGAGCATGGCAAACTGGCTCAATGAATGAATCAAGTCAAAAGAACTCGAATTTTTGGTCAGAGGAATCCGTATACTGCTTTAAAGGTGGAGTATAGTTGTAGCTTCCAATGGCACATACTTCACATAAAATCATGCATTATTTAATTATTTAAATAATTCGTAACTTTGGCTAAGAAAGGAAACTTATTCCCATACCCAATAGTAAAAAGTTATTAAAAAAAAAATGTATGGCTAACTTTGTGCCTCCTTGTATATGAACGGAGTCAGTTAAGAAGAAAATGAATATATAACAAGTACCCAATTAACCAAACTCGAGATCGACCTGTTCGTTGGCCGTTTTCAGAGTGGTATTTATTTATACATACCTCTGAGCTTTGAAGACAGTGTTTGATTTTTGAATCTTCATGTCTCTTGAGTAATGCACTTTAGAGTGCAGGTGAAACATTGGTTGGGACGCTCCCAAAGCCGGTTTTATTTTTTAGATATCACCAGAGAAACAGCGGATTAAATTACCATCTTACTAACCTAGGAATATACTCCAATGGAACTGGTAGGTTCTGTAGGAAAGAAGATGGAAAATGGGCATAAACACCTGAGTTAACATATTTAACCAGAAGAGGAAAAGAACTCAAATACTAAAATCTATGAAGGAAGTTGGAATCAGAGAAATACTCTGAATTCAGTAGATTTTGCAGGGCTAAATCCCCTCTAGTAATCATAATAATTAACCATAACTATGTCTTCTTTCAGGGCCTTGTTTCGATCGGAAGAATTGAAATACGAATTAAGAATGTTTTGAAAAATTGCATAAATTTATTTCTGAAATCACTGTTTAGAAAAAAAAATATTCCCAGAGCGCTTGGCGCTACGGCATACGCAGTGAGGTTTATGTTTTGCTCAGTGACATTGCGCGATGAGAATCTAACCACCATAACGCATGGCCCAATGAATTCGAAGAGCTTAGCCTACATAATAAAGTTTCCCACGGGAGTTGGATTAAAATGCACTCTCTAAATCCTTGAAAGGGGCACGAACTATACGAGTTATAAGTTAACTAATGAAATACGCAAATCCGTGAGGGGCGCACAATAGATCTTAAGATAATAATAATAATCGAGATGAGAAATACGTAGCGCAAATATATATATTTTCTCTTGAGCTCCATGATTTCAAATCTTTTAAAATTGTGAATCTGAAGAAGTTCACACTGAGTGTGAATTGGTTGTATGGATATTGTGGCTATTCGTAAGCTCTCCTGCGGTACAACGATAAGTACGGAGTCAAAGTAAGACCTATTAGGCGACCATAACCCAATCCAACTAACCTCTTCTTCAAATCATTTGATATGAAAGAAATTTTTTCGAACTAAAATTAAATTTAAGAGTTAATCTAATTACAAATTACTTACTGTGTAATTTGTAAGGCCTGTTCGCTGTCGGCTTCTCTGTTATTTTTTTCGTGTATCTAATTGTGCTTTAAACATTGTAATCGCTTTTCTTGTATAGTGATTTTTGCACATTTTGTGTGCACTCTTTGTTTTGTTTCAAATTTTTTGCTCTAGTTATTTTCACGCATTTATACACACAGTTCACACATATTGCACACAAGCAGACATATGTATGCACATTACTTGTACTCAAACAGTGCTTTGTTCGTACATATTATGAGTTTCCATTGATTGACTCAAATGAAATTATATATATGCATATTTTTTTCGGTTCGCATTTTTCGCCTTACAATATCATTTATTGAGTTCATTGTGTAACGAAGCGCTCAAAATGTATTTTTTTCGCGGGGCTTTTGGTCTAGCACAAAAACTTGTGTTCGCATAGTTTGCGAAAAAGTGAATACACAAAAAAAAATCGATGTTATGCATGCACATGCGTCCACCAACCAACAGATACTTCAACGAAATCTGTCGACAGCTGTTGTGCTTGTCATGTACTTTGTTTTCAAAAACTAATCACCAGTTTTGTAAGTTTTTGATTTGCAATACCTATCACGCCACCTATCCATGCGTACCCCATTTCAACGCCGACATATTTAAGTCAATGTGCTTTTTTGTTGTAACTTAATAAACAACAAGTGCGAAAAACAGCAATCAGGCTATCAAGCGATTATTGCACTGCTGTTGCGTCTCTTTTAATATATTTTTAATGCACCTTATTTACGAAAAACCCTGTGAGAGCTGTTGGGTGTTAGGAAGCTCAGATTTTCTTCTCTGAATACATATCTTCCAAAAGTCTCGAAAGGTAGTTCTATCGAAGTTGGGGTAGACACATAGAAAGAGCTGCCTGTCATATCATACACTTGAAGGCAGATAGATCAAATGTGGCTGTCATTTATGTCCTTTTTGCGTTATTTTAACCATGGAAAAAAATGTTAAGTATTCTCACAAGTTTTCTGCGGTTCCAAAAGAGCAGCTAGCTAGTTAGAAATTCTGAAACTTAGGATACAATGAGTTTTAGTTAGTCCCTCGTTGCCTCACAGAGATTACTGAGAGAAGAACTAACTTATTATCTGAGGGAGTGTTGCAACTGGTTATGAATCAAGTAAAGCCTGCCCTACTTTATACCAATCGTCAGAAGTCTCATCGTCCCGTAAAATGTATTGAGACACAGAGTAAAAAAGTTTCCACATTTGCCTTGGGCAGTCAAAGATCATTTTTTTAGTGAAAATAATTCGCTGTTTTCCAAAAAAGAAATTGCAAATTTCTAGCTTTATTAATTTTTTTGCACTACACTTCATCACTATGCGTCCAGTGATCGGCGTGATAGAAATTATTTATCATCATCATTAGGATTTAATTTAAATAACGCAAATAAAATCAGCACAATGCAAAAGTAGAGCAGTCCATCGGATTCCCTTGACGTTTTATACTCTTAGTTTTTCTGGGTCTCTGATTATGAAACTGGCATTAAATGTTCAAAAAATCTATAATGGAACAGTTTTTAAAAATTTACTAACCAATACAAGGATACGCATTTTAGATACAAATTTTAAGAAAATGTAATACCATTTAAAAATTTCTTAACCATATTAAATTCGCTATTTCCCATTTAACTTAACATCAAATTCGTAATCAGTAATCCTAAAAACTCACTGACGTGTTTGACCGCCATATTGGATATGCCTTAAAACTGTCGAATACCGGGTTTCCAGAGAATCGGACCAATTTTGTTATAGCTAGCGTCCCAAAAAAACTCCCGGATATCAAGACTCGAAAAAATCCTCAAATATCGAGTGAACGAGTTTCGAGTGATTCCACCCACCAATATTGTCACAATTTGACCGCCATTTTGAATTTTGAAAAACTGGCATCAGATTCGTAATTAGTTACTTCATAAGCTCCCTATAACAAGTTTCAAGCCATGACAAGACGTATAAATATCGGTACCAACTTGATAACTTTAAGAGTCCTTTTTCAAAATCTTGTTTTCGGACAATATCTTCCGTTTATTTTGCTAAGCCATATGAATATTATATAATCCGTGACTTGTGTTGCGAAAACCATTTTAAAGCAGATACTCGTAAGAGGTCTGACCAATATCTTCAAGGCATGCGGCTACCTCTCCAGAGAAAAGTGAAGTCTATTCACAGTTCCCTTGAGACCTACATAAATCCCACATCTTGACCCAGAGTCTGTTTTAGAGACGATTTCATAGCTTCGCAGTACAACCTGAATTGCTTAACTCTTTCACATCCTTTTAAAATATTGGTAACTTAAGTCCAATGAGGATGCTGTGTGGCGTAAACATCAATTCGCCGCAGATTTCAGCAAATCGACACTAGCCATGTTAGCCTGAATAGAATTTTTTAGTTCATTCAAAAATAACAGAGGTAAGGGAAGTGTGGGACTTCTATGATAATTGGAATACGCGTATATAAAATATGTACAACTTGAAGTGGACTGAGGCAATTCCAAAGCTATGAAGGTTGCTCAGTATTACCGGCTATTCATGCAATATTACCGTCTTTCAACGTAGATACCTTTGTATAGACTGTTTGTGGGCAGTTCCTGGTTGGTTGCATTGCACTAACTGTAACCTTTATTATGTGCTTGTATAATTTAACATTTTCGTATTCTTCGAATCAATAGTATTGATGAATTTGTGATGTAATTGCTTGCCAGAAAATGCAATTTAAAAAAAAAAGTTTCAAGAGAAAGAAACCGTTTGGCCATTCAAGCGCAACCATTAAAACTTCATATTTTGCATGAATGCTTTTCATTTCGTGCCTTGAGCTGAGTTCCTATAAAAAAATGAATAAACAAATTTTATTAACCCCCAAAACCAAAAATTATGTTCGGTAATAACACTTCCAAAAAAAAACAAAAACAAAAAATATTACACTTCTTTTGATGCTTTCACTTTTGAAGCTGAGTGTCGAGACCAATGTGGAGAAAGGAAACAACATAAATTTTATACCAGTCTTTTTAATTGCTAATTCAAATATATGTATGTATTACCTTTATGGGTAAAGAACGTTTTGGAAATTTTTTGGTTTACTTACAAGTACATCTACTGTGCTATGTTCATCTTTTCGCTTAAAATTTTCTTAAAATTTAAATATTTTTTGTACGATAATCGACGTAAGAATGCCAACAGGTGCTCTGTGTGATTTCAGATAGTATACGGGGTGGTCCATCTAGGAGTTTTTGAATTTGAATTCTGAATTTTTTGGACTTTGGCAGCTACAATACCATTCGTTATATGTCGCCAATATACATATTGTGTGCCCTGTGTCATCGTTCAAATGTTTTGATAAAAGTTTTACTGATATTTTAATAATTTGATCTCACAAAACTAAATTTTTACAAATTGAGAGAGCAACATTTTTTCCAGTGTAATTTGGCACGATATAAATAAATCTGAAGTCGGTTTTACGATGATTATTTTATATGCTTTGGACGACAGGTGAGATCATCTCAATGAAGGCTGTATAGGTAGCTCACCTAATTTACTTTTTATTCCAGTAAGTGACTATGAATTGCGAAAATTCTTACTTTTATTGCAGCTCTGCCGCATGTAATTCGATTGCGAAAAATTCCCATTAAGATTTTTTTTTGCAAAAGTCCTTACATTGAGTCATGCAAAAAATTCATTCGATCTTACTAGAGATTAAGAAGAGTGGGATAACTTTTTCGTTTTGCCAAATCGGGATACAGAACAGGCCTGAATAAAAGATTTGTACACTGGAGACGACTATTCAAATTATGCAACAAAAACAAAAAACGAAAGATTTTATGATTTTCTGACGATTTACTTTCGCAATTTTGCATCGTAATTAGTTTAAATTGTGCAATAGGTTAAAATAGCTATTTGTTCACTTCAGATGCAATGAGTCGCTTCTATTCCTTTGGGTATCGTAAAATTGTTGACGCATATTACACAGCAGGTCAAATTACCACTTTTTCCAAACTGGAGGAGTTGAAGAATTGCGTCGAGAAGAATTAATATTATATGTATATTAAAAAAGAGAAATTAACACATTTATCACCACAGAAAACATTTCACGACAATTAAACATATTTACTTTAGTGCTTGTAAACTGTACGCATTTGCTAAAAATTGTTGTTCCTTCCTTTGTGCGTTCTCTGCCATGGCTATCAGAAGTAAAGATATTACCCAAAAAATACAACAAATCGCACTTTGAAAGAGAGTACAGATCATACATATATATAGAGATTTTTTTGTTTTAAAATATTACAAAAAGTTACACTTTATCTCTTTTCAGGTTGTGTTAGTTAAAGATTTTTTTTCAAGTATAAATGTTGATGTAAAAAGTAGATTTTTAGGGACATTTTCAAATCGATAGATATTTGCAAGTGTAGGTAGATAGAACGAGTTAGCTGATAAATTGGCTAATGAAGGCTCTGCCACTAGGCCCTGAACCCTTTCTGGGTGTTAATTCCGCATCGATTCAACTATGGATTGACGGCTTCATGAGGTCTACCCATAGAGGACGTTAGTCTGGGTTGAACTCGTGCAGAGTAGCCAAGTGCTTTGTGAAAGATTCAAACAGGACAATATCGACCTTTCTCCTAAAACTCAGCAAAAAGAACCTGACAGTACTGGTGGCTGTAATCATAGGGAACAACATCTGTGGTCAGCATATGGCTGCCATGGGAGTCGTAGACAGCCCGATATGCCTATCCTGTCTTGAGAATGACCACACGGCATATTCTCTGTAGCTGTCGGGTGTTTCCAGAATCATACTTAGGATATTGGGTTGCGATATACTGACTATGGATAAAGTTCATACTCTTCCTCTTCCGGATCTCTTAAGATTCATCAATGAATCCAAGAGATTTGGGGAAAAGTGATCTCAAACTAATGTATCCGTCTTACCACCCACTTTTTATCTTAGGTAGATAGGTGCAGTGGACTATAATTATATATGTATACGAAAAAAATTATTATTTATTTTTATTATAATATTTTAGTGCCTTAATGCCTTTTAACTCTCTAAATAGGATAATTTAGGTACTTGCAAATTATAGTAAGGCATTAAAAATGCCCACTATGAGAGGCAATGGTGGTGGTGGAGGTGTTGTCTAAGTGTCACAGCTGAGACCCAATTAGCACAAAAGATGCAATTTTGATCCACCACTTATAGAACCACTGCTTTTTATTAGGCGAAGCATTTTGATTTGACTATGAATCTGCCTATGTATGTCGTCTATTTACTTTTTTGCAATTTCTTTTAAGTTAACCATCGAGAATTCCTCAAGTATTCCATGTCGTAGAGCACCTAGACTTGGGCACTAACACAGATATTGAAAGACTGTTTTTAACGTTTTATGGCCACCCCTTCTTCTTGGTATGAGCTCCCAAAGGCTAGTGGTCGGTTATTGTTGACGTAATTCTGAATATGTGTGGGTTTTCTTAACAACTCGTCAGTTCTGGATTTGTTGAAATTTGGTCACGTTTGTTTAGTTATTTTGCAGCCTATCTGTCTGGCCTTCTGGAATAGCGAGAAGATCTCCATTTGAGTTGCTAGTGGGCCTTTGGGTGTCTAAGATAGCACTATGACCCAAGATCCTAGTATTTCAAAAACCCCTGCTTTTACTCTTTGTTGCTGTTAGCCGTAGTTGTAAGTTAATTGGTAACAGGTAATGCAGAACATTTAGTGCCTCAGCTGGACAAGATTTCATAGATCCAGTTATTCCTTGCGCAGGCTGTTCTTTGTACGCTTGTTAGCCGCCTAATGTTGTATTGTTTGTTTAATACAGGCCACCATACTAATTCTTTGTATGACATAACCGCTTTTACTATGGCGGTGTGCATCCAAAGTGCGAGTTTAGGCTTTAAGTCCCAGCTTCTGATAACCCTTTTGCAAGTGTAATATGTAAGAGAGGCAATAATAGGCTAAAGTGATTTGCGAAAAATTGCTCTCAAATTTTATATCATATGCCAGCAAAAAATTATTTAGCTCAGGTTGATACTTTAATGTTATTTATAATTTTTCGAAAAACCTTGGCCACAACTATATGAACTTAATTTGACTATCAAAAAAATTTTGTCAACAGGAGGTTTTGATCTATGTAAGTACTTATCGGATGTCATCGTTCTGCAAAGGAATTTCTTACACCACAAAAATGGTAGAGCAGAGCGTTGGCATTAAAATTTTAAGAACTCGCAAGCATCCGTCTGGCAAGAATACTGTGTATGCGCAAAACGGCACTTTGACTTTTTCTATTTTGCCTAGAAAAACCAGGTATTTGACCTAACTTGTGTTAGTGAAAAATTTACCTTTCACTTGTCAAAAGATGGCATCACAAGAGGTCTTACTGACCAGTGACCTCATGTCGAAGAATACTGAAAGTAATATGAGTGTTAATTTTGAATATAATCCTCTTCATTTAAGACCTTCGCCTTCATAGTTTTTGTCTCCCAATTTTATCAGGAACAGCCTTCAATGTGTTTCTGCAAATTAAAAAAATGGTGGTACCCCATATCTAGGCCAGTACTTAATGGTTAAGCCCCTAGCGAAGCATCAAGAATTTATCCGCATGCGCGCGAGTGTACATATGTACTAGTATACATATCGTATATACCGGTCTAAAATTTTTTACGGTAGCACAGATGCAATCATCATTTTCAATACAATTGGCTTGCGTAACTTGACGGAAAAATTCTTTCATATAATTTTTTTTTTTCATTCCTATAATTGCTTACTAATTTATGCTTGAGAAATATTGCGGCAAAATTAAAAAGTTTACTAGTTGTTGTCACTATTTTTAGTGGACAAATGAAATTTTATAACATCATCATTTTGTAAAAAGCAATAAAATTGGCTTCTCATATGTATATTGTAGTAATGCCGCTTGTGCTTTTATGCGCAAAAGTAAGTGTGGGGGAATATTACCACACTAGTTAACAAATAAAAGATAAAAATCATCCAATTTGGTTTTTGAGTCACTTTTTTAATTTTGATAAAAATGATTTTAAGTTTCGTAGCTGCAACATTTGACTATCATTTCTTATGTAGAATTTTTCACTGAGTCTGATTATGAAGTTGCATATTAAGAAAGAACAACAGCTTTCGAGATATATGTAAATTAAAAACTGTTTTGTTTTTTACTTGAGTGCTTATAATTTGTACATTTCAACGCAATTTTTGATAGAAAATGCTTATTTTCTTCCCAAATTTAAAAGCAAAAAAAGTAGCCATAAATGAAAATATGTTTATAAAATAAAAATTTGTGAAATTTTGAAAAAAATTCTGCAAAATTTTCAACATATGCTGTAATGGCTATTCAATGAAATCATTTATATCTGTAACTTAAGAAATTGAAATATAGAAATATCATTATAAGATTCAATTTAGCTGTAAAAAGTGGCGCAAAATTAATAATCCAATTTTTTTTTAATAACTTTTAAACTAACTAACTACTAAATAAAAAATTGTTTCTGAGTGATGGAAATCTTTATTTTAACCATTTCTTGTCTGTTCGTTTAAAAATTATATATCTTCCGATAGAGAGATTAATTTGGATCCACTTTGTTTTTGCTGATACCTTTCTCTAATATCTAATCTAATCTCTTCTTTTCAATTGAATTCACAAGCAAAGCTATGAAAGAGCTTAACGGTTAAGTTACCATTTTTCATATACGAGGTGTGCTCAAAAAGTAATGTGGCTTTTTATTTTTCCCGCAACAAGTATTTATTTATTCATCTATACCAATTTGGTTTCCTTCAAAGAAATCCGCTTTAGATATAATACACTTATGACAACACTTTTTCCAATCCTCGAACCATTTCTGACCAAAAATCCTTTGGTATAGCGTAAGCTTTTCCAACGATTCGGACTTTATCGCAACAATTGTGGCAAATCTCAGTGTTCTCATAGGCACTATTTGCTGTTTTAGATCAAAAAAAAGTCGTAAGTGGCCAAGACTAGAATACAGATTTTTTTATCAATTTTCCCGATAGCAGAAAGTCGCCGAGCATACGTTAACATACCCAACTCAAAGAAGATAGATTACAAGGTTTTGTCATTCGAAGTATTCACACAGTCGTCCAAACAGTCTTTGTTCAGACGGCAACGAGTTAACAAGAGCGAAGGCTGTGTTGACTTTTTTCGCATATAACCAACATAATCTCAGTTTTTTCGTAAACAAACCGCCTTCGCAGCCCCATGACGTGAGTAAATCAGCTGATTCCTTCAAAGTCGCTAAGAGCCGGTTAACAGTCTGAGGTTGGCCACACCTCTGCAAATATTGCAAATGTGTTTTAATTTGAAAAGTCACCCTACTTTTTGAACACAACTCGTATATAATAATTTTTTGCAAAATCAAAAAAATTTCTATGAACCGGATGTTAAAAAGGACACAATCGTGGCACCCATCTATTTCATCATAATTTACTTTTTTGTTATTTGACTTCATATTCTGATTTATTGGAAAATTTGACATAAAATATGGATTTGACTTGCCAAAGGTCAAAATTATTGTAAACTAGTGTTATTTGTGTGTGCGTGAAATTAAAAATCATGAGGCAATCGGATTACTTGGCTTTTAAATATGAATTTTTGTTTGTGCTTTGTGGCTGGCCCAATTTTTTTTTTATTTTGGTGTACTTGTGGTCATCAAGTTCATTTACCCATTTCTCATACCAAGTCCAATGTGTGCTGTGCGTTGACCCAAATCGAATAAGCGTTGAAAGTTTTTGCTATGTTTACGCTGATATTCATGTACCATAACTTTATGGCGTTGCTTTACATACAGTAGAAACGCAAAGAGAGGCTGCAATGTTAGAAATCCTGGCTGCTCGCAGTCCAGGAATATTAAAAGAGAGGCTAGAAGAATTTATATACAGTGGTTCAAACGTCTAATCGTACATGCAGAGAGCTCATCTTAAATATTAGTTTTAAAAGAGAAAATTTGTTTAATTTAAAATAATATACACTGATTTTATTTCATAATAACTTAATTTATTTCGTCATATACAAAAGTTTTAAGTTTTCAAAACATTTTCTTAAAAAAAAACAAAAACAAACAAAACAAAAGAAATTCATGTCCAAACGAATAATCGATCGTACATAAGTAGACGTCGACTGGATACCGTTATCCTATAAGCATTTTTTTTTTCAAATTGTGTTTTGCACTGGACTATAAATAAATTCCTATTTAGTTATCCAGATTGCTTTAAGTGATAAACTTAATCGGTACGTAATGGCGCCTTCAGGAAAACAGACAACGGTAGAAGAACGAAAATTAATAATTAAATTGCACGAATCCGGAAAAACTTTTAGAGAAATCGCAGTTTTAGTAAATAGAGCCCATTCTATATCATTAAAAGATATAAAAATGACCTCTCTATTGTAAATAAAAGTCGTGTTGGCCAAGGCAAGAAGCGCGATGAACGTTTGATTTTAAGGGAAGTGAAAAAAATGCTTTTGTAACAGCAGTTGAAATTAACAGAACATTAAAAAAAAAAGACTGATAAGATAGTTTGTGATGAGACAATCCGAAATGTTTTGAAAAGAAACAATTATCATGGCAGAATAGCACGAAAAAAGCCATACATAAGTCCTAAAAACAAAAAAGCTCGCATGAAATTTGCTACCGACTATATTACAAAGAAAGATATTAACTTCTGGAAAACGGTAAAAACAAAATAAAATTTAAATTATTGGCACTAAATTTCTTTTTTGACAGGTATTATTCACATACGAAAGTAAATTTAATTTAAAAGGGTCCGATGGAAAGTGCTACGTATGGCGAAAACCCAATACAGAATTTGATTGTAAAAATACAAAGCCTACTGTGAAACACGGTGGTGGATCAGTGATGGTGTGGGGGTGTGTTTCGAGTTCAGGTGTTGGAAATATTGAATTTATTGAAGGCAATATGGATAAATACAAGTATTTAGATATTTTAAAAAATAATGTGAAGCAAAGTGCCGAGCGTTTGGAGATAATAGACAATTTTGCTTTCTACCAGGATAACGATCCGAAACATACATCAATGGTTGCGAGGATGTGGCTTATTTATAATTGTCCAAAACTACTCCAAACCCCCGCACAATCACCTGATCTTAACATAATTGAGCATGTATGGGAAGAATTGTCTAAAAGATTAAAAGTTAAAGTCTTTCGAAATGTTAATGAGTTGAAAGAAACTCTACGAACGAACTGAGTGGTATAGTATTTCACCAGAAGTATGTAAAAACTTAGTAAATCGATGCCAAAACGTTTGAGTGCTGTGCTTAAAGCTAAAGGACTTTCTACAAAGCATTAATTTTAAAAATATTTTGTTTGAGAGCATAAATTCAGTATTGTACGATTATTCGTTTGGACATGAATTTCTTTTGTTTTGTTTGTTTTTGTTTTTTTTTAAGGAAATGTTGTGAAAACTTAAAACTTTCATATATGACGAAATAAATTAAGTTATTATGAAATAAAATCAGTGTATATTATTTTAAATTAAACAAATTTTCTCTTTTAAAACTAATATTTAAGATGAGCTCTCTGCATGTACGATTAGACGTTTGAACCACTGTATATATAAAAACTGAAGGACATTGTTTTATATTATTTATATTTATATTTTGAACCAGAAACTCAAAAAATTTCTTTACCTCAAATTCATGTATGATAGATTCAAACAGTTTGCTTCATAATAATATAGAATATGTACGTATGTATAACCTTCGTCCTACTAAAATAATAATACAATCAGAAGATTAATCTGTTGATTTCTTTAAAAGTGTTCGTTTCAGGACGAGCAGTACCATTTATTCCATCTGTTTCCACCCATGACTACCGATTCCTGCAAAAAATGTCATTGTGCTAAGTACTCTCTATTCCACCGCTAGATTCCACGTAGACATCAGAGACGCTGCCGTGCTCGGTCCTGGATTCATCCGTGAAACTGCAAAAACAATGTTTGCCGGGTTCATTTTCAGAGTTTTACCACAATTGTGCCTCTGGCAGCACCACACTCTATCTCTTTTCAATTACGACTCCTGATAGCATGGAGTCAAAAGGTATGGAGAGAATCGATGCCTTTGAAGTCCATGCCTTCTCTGTTGTCCAATGCCGGACAGGGGCTGTACCAATGCCCGTTGTGTTTCAGGCTGCAGATTATATATATGTATATAATATATAGGTATATATATATATGTATATAATGTTATAGTGATAAAAATGTGGGTGGTGCCAGCAAGCGATCCAAAACTGTTTAGAGGATCATCTGTTGACCAACAAAGAGAGCTATATGCAGTCGGATCTTAAACTAATAAAAAGTTTCTAATCTACTGGGTGGTAGCTCAAGAAACCTTTAGCTTTTTTGCTACTGCTTCATTGTTTCTACGCTCATTATGCTATATGTAATTATGTATGCTCATTTTACTATTCTTGAAGTTTTCATACATTCACACATTTACGTGGCAAGCCGAGTATTATGTAGTAATTTCATGCCACGTGATCACATGCAACGGTTCACCGCGGTATCAGTAACTGCAACAAACATCTCTATCCTGGTACGAAAATGTGGTCGGTTATCAGCCACTTGAAGTAACTAACACTCCACATCGCAACACATCATTCCACCCATTCACTCTGCCATATACCGACAGCAAATCGTTCGCACTAGCCGGTAGATCGCATGCGATCTTTAGTTTATTTCTTCAACAATTATATAATGGGTGTTTGCTTTGAACATATTGGAATAAGTGGTGGTCCAAAATTCACATAAAAAACACTTTTTGCAGGCCAACTCGAAAAATGACTGTGGGACTGTGTATCCGAAAAGATGAAGAGGAAGCTATAGAACTGAAATTATAAATTATATAATGCCGTATTTATTCTGTTCTGCTGTAGAGCTGTCAAATATGCAGGGTGACGCAAAATTAGTCAGCCTGTCGGAAGTCTTAAATTATTGCAAATGGCGTCGAAAGTCGATCAGATTTGATACTTGTGAATCTACTGCAAATAACATGTTCTTCATTCAAAATAATTTGTTTTTATTATTGCGTAAAAAGTTATCCAACATTTACGGTAGTAGTCAAATTCTCTCCCAAATACGGGATTACTTAATAAAAAATGGAGACAAAATACGTATCGTCTGGATTCCAAGTCACAAAGGCATTCTGGGAAATGAATCGGCAGATATAGCGGCCAAATACATGCACCAGTGCCCAGTCTTTCTATTTACTCAACGTCTCTCTAAAGACCTTCAAGCCTACTTAAACAGCTATCTCCTTCGACAAAAATATGCATCGTGGGCGTAATTCAGGCGCCCATATAAAGCTTTTAACCCAGAGTGTGAAAAAGCAATATATGCATCCGCATTATCAAGGAATCAAATTTCTGTATTCGTGCGTTTAAGGATCAGTTACTCCAGGCTAACACATGAACACCTTCTTCTATCCACGTCTTCTCCCACATGTCCTTTCTATAACGATCAACTTAACCTTATACACATAATAGACGTCTGTGCAAATTTTAATACTAAACGTGTACCTATTTTTGGTTCCAAAAACCCCTCCGAACTTTTGAAAAATACCACAACAGAGAATGTCATTAAAATATATAACTTTACTAAGGGAATCGGCCTAATTGAAAGCTTGTAAAATTGTCATTTATCCTATACCTTAAAACTTAAACATAACCTTATAATTACCAAGCACCGAAGGCCCAAGCAGCTAGTGTGCTCTTGTTTTTTGTTTTTAAGTTAGTGTAATATTTTATATTATTCTAATAAATAATAATAATAATAATAATAATAATATCCAAAAACAAAATTGGGTGATTAATTTTGCGCCACTTTGTATAATTATATACATATGTATAAGTATAATACATAATTTTTGGTAGTGTTGCATTTTTCTTTGGCGTGTATTTTTTTAGAGAAAAGAAAACATTACAAAATTCATAAGAGTTGTAAGCTAAGAAAGCCATTTCATGCTTATAAAATGTTCTACATCTGTAGAAACACCCGTTACGAATAAATATTATACAATTTATGTATATCTGTACATAATTTTATATATACATATTTTCTATTAATGTAGAAAAGTATGTATGTATGTATATATTTTCAAATTATTCATACACACTTGCTTCTTTTCTTCATACTTTTCCTCAACTCAAGAATTTTGCGCTTCAACTGTTTATGTTTATCTTCTCGAATGGCCGAATGATTGTGTTAGCTCTGCAGCTCGGTTAACTATCGAATAATCCACACTCATATGTACATTGTATCGAGAGATTCGCATTTTTATGTACCCTGCAGAGAAATTCTCTCGTACCAACTGGTTCGGTTGTAATGAATTTAGAATTGTGCCAAGTTCGCGCCGTTTCTCTTTTCCGCAAAAACAACTCGTGAATTTTACGCGGTGAAGCTTTATAAAATGCCACCTCTTTTTGTGCAGGTACTAAACTTGGAACTGGTACTAAATTTAACAAATGAAATCTAATAAGTTCTACCTACTTTCCATTGTAGTACAAAATTCAACAAATTTAATTTATGATAAAATAAAAATCTAGTAAGCTTGCAGTAGTCGGTGGAAAAGGTTGATTCTTAAGGCAGACAAAAAACTGTTTAAGCATTTTCGTTTGATTTTTGCTTATCTATAATTTTTATATATATTAATTTACATTTTATTAAAATTAATATGTGTAGCAATAACTCACACTCCCGGCCAACTTGAAACCACAGGCATCACCCAACGCGACGGTTGTAGGGCGTTCATTTTTGGCGCAAGTTTTGAACAATAAATTTGTTTCACTTTTTCTTCCTCTTTGGCTGAGAGATTTTGCCGAGCTCAACAAAATGCATTGCCGGATCCTTTCGCGCGCTAACCGACATGATTTGGACACACACAAGTCCTTCTCCAATTGATGTTACTTTGCAACCACCAGAGGTACCGTATCGAGTACTCTCAAACACTCAAAGTTACGCCTCGTCGGATTGTCATTGTCCATGCATCTGCGCCGTACATACAATTTGTTTCACTAGTTCATGTTTTTCCTTCAGGGTATCTGCAGATATATGTATGTGTGCTCATGTACCTATGCTGGCTAATCAATTGTCTGGCAGTAGCATGCGCCCATACAATTAGTGGTGAGCCAACCAGACTATGCTCAAAATTAAGTGAAATCCAACATGGATAAATATTATATTTGATATGTTTTGTATGATGTTACATATCTATGCACGTACTTACATAAGTATGTATGTATGTATGTGCTTATATACAGGGACTACTAAAGTTTACGTACATGCCCTTTTCGTTAATATATATGTATAACAGTTCATGAGTTTGTTTTCAGAAATATTTATTAAAATTTTTTTGACTTTATCGTGTTTTTGTTGTTTTTAGAGTGGCTTGCTTATATGTATTTGGAAAAAATGTTGATCCAATTTTCAAAGCTGTGGATTTTTACGACTTCAGTTCTGTCATACAGGGCCATGTTGTTTATGTGGCATATAATACAGTTATAAAATCTGAAATAAACAACAAAGCAGATCGGGGATTGCTGCAAAATCAATATATGCAAGGTTCGCTTGAAAAGGCCGTGCAAAAATAAAAACTACTTAATTGTTTTATTTTTCGACTAAATCTCCTTTTAGGCTTATGCACTTTGCCCAACGCTATTGTTTGTTAGTTTGTTGATTTCTTCCGAATAACAGGATTTGTCCAAGTCTGAAAAATAACCATTCGTTTCTGCAATCACCTCCTCGTTTCAATAAAATCTTTTTCCCGCCAACCATTTCTTCGAATTTAGAACAAATAGTAGTACGAGGGATCGGAGTGAGCCAAGTCTGGAGAAAATGGGAGGATACGAAATGAGTTGGAGTCGTATCTCCATTAATTTTGCGGCCACAATTTCTGAGACGTGAGTTGGTGCGTTGTCGTGATGGAAAAAGAAAATCACTCGACTTTCTCGATTCAAACGAATACCAAACACAAATAAATATACCGATCTGGCTGAAACTTGGTGTGTGTTCTTCCAAGGGTTCCTACTAACTAAACATAGCCTCGATACGCGAGTAGTGCCATCTCCCTGACTTTGGCGGACTTTTCAAACGTTCCTCGTGCTAATTTCCCATTGCTTTGTAACAAAAACCCTACCCGATCCCCGTTGAAGAGTTTAGTTAAATCCCCTTGTGCATTTAATGTATTAAAAACTGTTTTCAAGGTTTAATTAGATGGAATGCCAGTTTTTCGGACCCTTTTTTCAATGTGCTCTATGGCATTAGAACTTTTAGTTAAATATACATACATACATATTTAAATAAGTATAAAAATCATCCGTGATCTAGCAGAGACATTTTTTGCTGAAGAAGGATGGATTGTTGTTAAGACCCAGCTGGTGCACACTTGCGCTCAAGTTTTCGTTGAGGATATGGACTTTTGTCCATTTCGTCTGTTATGAATAGCAAATTATTAATGCTAGTCGCTGCTGTACACCGGCAAACCATTACATTTCCAACATCTTGCTTGTGGGCATTAAGTTCAGTTCTTGTATCCCTTTTTTCACTCATCTCTACACTTATGTATCTTGCTTCGTTCTATCCAAAAAAGTTGAGTTTGGATTCGTCACTAAATAAAACATTTAACGGAAACCTATTCACAACGGAAACCTATTCACATCTTCAATACAAACGGCTGACGGCACAATACATTAAAAAATTGCAAACTGTCAAAAGCAGCAGGATCATTAACAAAAGCAAAGCATGCCGTAAGTAGTGTACAAAAAGTATTTTGAGTAGAAATTTCCATTACCTGTTTGTTTTATTTATATCAAAATTTTATTAAAAAAAAACTTTTGAAAAAATATCAGCAATCATTATTATTGTGCCTAAACTTTATTAATTCACCTCACTGTAGATGCGGGTTAAGAAAAAATTACAATTTTTTTCATTGCATGAGTACTCGTTAGTACATATGTATGTACATATATACTATAAATATGTTTGTGTTTCGAAATAATTACACCCCGCTAGCAATTATTGCTTATTCATTTAATGCAATTATTATTTACATCGACACAGCCATGAAAGATGGATTCATTACATAAATAGTTTGGGGCAAAATATTAAAAAGCTTTTAGGTATATACATATGTACTTACATATGTATATAAATACATACATGCTTACATATACACTTAGTGTCATAAGTCTACGCTCACTCATGGGTAATTGAAAAAATAAGGCTAAAATAATAGTTTGAGACAACTCAAAATGTCTCACTAGTGCATGAGGGCAAATGTTTAGACTCCCTTCAGCTTAACCAATGTATGTAGTCCTCGTTCCCAAATGTATCGATAACAATAGGAAAAAATGTTAATCTCTATTAGCTTATTTTACTTATTGACGCACATATCGACCGCCACTTTGACGTTACATTCATTTGATCCAGATGGAGCGAGAACAATTTTTTTTAACTTTGTTTTAATGTTCTAGTCATGGAAATCATAAACACTTACATCTCTGCCTATAATTTTTGTAATTAAGTTCAAGCTTAAATAATAAATTCCAGAAATGCAGAGTGCGAACATCTACTTTGCAGTTTCAATTTGTGACGCACCATTAATTATATCATATTTATCAGGGTAGAAAGAACTGCACTTAAACTTGTCATTCATGGAAACGTTATGGCCTCTTTAATAAGTGAGTCATCATCATCGTCGTGCCATACCGAAATAAATAGTAGTATTATATACAAACAAAAATAGGGATGTTGGAAAACATGCAGGCAGGTACAGTTGCGGCCACTGAAATCCGGTCATATAAAAAGTTATGATTACTACAGGGTGAACGCTATGAAGTGTTACCAACTTCACACTGCTTGTATCTGTAAAACAGCTCATGACATCAACGTCCAAATTGTTCTAATGACAGTTCAATATATTGTTCATAAGCCATCAAAAGCGTTTGCGTCTCAGTTTTGTTGAATTTTGTTTTCTGTGATGGAATTCAAACGTAATAGTGTGACTGCGTTATATTTGGCTGGAAAATCACAACCAGCCATTATTCGTGAGCACAGTCACCTCAAAGTGAATAAAATGTTTGTGTATCGCACTATAAAACGTTACAATGATACTGGTAGCATTGCAAAACGCTATGGAGGTGGCCAAAAAAAACCGGAACAATGCCAAAAATGGTTCGGAAAGTGAAAGCTCGACTTGAACGAAATCCACGTCTCAATGAGCTCAAGGTCAAGGCTTACAAGTTCTAAAAAGCACACGATCTTTCGCCCCAGCAAAAAAGTTCGGCGCGAAAGAGCAAAGGAGTTGCTGCGCTTCCACGAACGTCGCGAATTTCCTAACATTGTGTTTTCTGATAAAAAAAAATTCCCAATTGAGCAGTTCATTAACACTCAAAACGATCGTGTTTACTTGACCGAACGCTCATACGAAAATTGGAGCCTACTATACATACATATGGCCACTCGAAGCAATTTCCCATCGCAAGTAATGGTTTGGGCCGCAGTGTCCGCTGATGGACGCTCTCCAATCGTTTTTATCGAGCCTGGTGTCAAAGTGAATGCGACTTATTATCGGGAAAGTGTTTTAGAAGCTGCTTTAGAGCCGTGGACACGCAAACATTTCGGTCGTAGACCATGGACGTTCCAACAGGACTCGGCACCGTCTGATAAAGCTCGCGTGAACCAAGAATGGTTAAAAAATCATGTTCCACACTTCATTTCGTCCACACAATGGCTTTCGCCAGACGAAAAACCCGATGACTATTCCATCTGGTCCATTTTGGAGAGCAAGGTGAGGACTAAAAAATATGCCAGTATGGATGCGCTGAAAAAAGCGATTATACGAGAATGGGCCAAAATACCTCAAGATCACATTCGTGCAGCATGCAACTCATTTTTTGACCGTTTGAAGGCTATAGTCAAGGCAAAAGGTGGTCATATAGAGCTAAAGTGGAATATATGTATGTTAAAATTGTTATCATTTTTGAACAATTTTGTCTTTGAAATCAATAAAAACTAATTTCACACGAAAAAGTTATGGTGTTCTGAATAGGTAACACTTTATATCGTTCACCCTGTATTTTTCAAGTAGAATGCTTGAGACCTCTTTTTTTATATAGTAAAATTTGTTTGCACAATGTTCATAATATTTATATTTATTTTTTGTTTGTTTTTTGCTCTTTCAATAGTAATTGAAAATTTGCTTTGTTTCTAATAACTTTAGAAAACTCATATATAATTTTAAAACTAAGGGACCATATTTTTTTTTGTAAAAGTCCTTTACTTAATATTTTGTAGAGCCTGCTATACTTTCCATTAGGCTTCCAATGGCTTTTAGGCACGACGGTATTGATTTTGACTATTTATTTATTTTTTTAATTGTTTTATAAAAATATAGTTTATACTATAACGTAAACCATATAACTTAAAGTTTCAAACATTGTACAAAATTTAAAAATGAATTTTTAATAGAAGCATATTGCAAAGTTTTGGCTATTTCTTTTTTTTAATTTTTACTTTCTTTTACTTTATTTTTTACATTTTTTTTACTTTATTTATAACAGTTTTTTTACTTAATTTTTTATTATATTTATTTTTGTTTTGTTCATATTTATATTTTATTTTTTATTTCATGTCTTCTATTTTTATTTAATTTTTACTTACTTTTTTGGTTTATTAATTTTTGTTTTAGTTTATTTATTTATGTTTATTTAATTTAATTGTTTTATTTAATTTTTTTTAATATTCCTTATATGCAACAAACAAAAAAGTTTCAAACATTGTATTCACAAGATTAAAAAAACTCAACAAATTTTCTTCAAAATTTGAAGTTCTTTATAAAGAATATTTAGAAATATTTCGAGTGCGCAGTTTAATAGCCGAGTGAATTTGGTGTAACAAAGAGTCAGTTGAAAATGGCGCAGAATTGATAATTTTTTTTCTTGACGGTGTGATGCATTTTCTTCTATCTAACGCAAACTTTTGTTTACAAGTCGCCAGCAAAATAAAAAGAACTGACAAAAATCAACCAAATTTTCTAGCCATTTGAAACTTGCACTTTACCATACAAAAATTCAATGGGCTAGAAAACTTTATACCCGATTTTTTCTAAAATTTTTGATGAGAAAGTGTGAAATTTTGATGAAATTTTTTTGAATTTTTTTTTAATTTCGTGCAATGCTTGAAACTTTAAGTTTATAGCTTATATAAAAACATAAAAAAAGAAATAAAAAGAATAAATAAATTGTCAAAACTTCGTAATATATCGCGCTGTTATTATTGTGAACACAGGTGTACATTCTTATGTTATTAGAAATTTCTCTGCGCCTAACTGCATTCTTTGAAGTATTTGTTGACCCTTTTATATTGAACGTGTGTGGTCTGAGCAATGGTATGTTATTTCTCAGAGTTAGTAGCAGGTGATTACACAGGCACATGCGCACAGAGTGTTAATGTCAGTTATGATGTACTGGGCGACAAGATGACATCTGCTAGAAAGCGTTCGCAGAGCCGCGACGAAAGTGAAATTTAATCCTATATGAACGCTTTTGAATGGCGACTTGATATTTAAGTGCATTGTATTTGCTTTCTGTTTACCGTATCCTTCGGTTGTTCTCTTTCCCTAAACAATCCTCAGCAAATGCAAACAGTTTTCTCTATTATTTAACTAACAACTATTCAAGAAGTTTTTAGTGTAAAATGAATCCCGTTTGAGCGAAGTTCTCCATGTTTGTGAGTATGCTTTGCCATGTGACTTTGACACACAATTCAACAATAAAACTTTCATGTAGTTCACAGGTCAATTATAAGTTTATATCATCTAAATCGTTTGTTTTAATCAATAGAATTCGTATTAGTTTACATTGGTGAGAGAAAAAACTGCTTTTTTCATCAATTGACCGGCAACAACAATTGTATGTGTGTATTATCGATAATTAATTGTGTGCATGTAAACAAAGAAAGAAAAAAAAGTTCTTTTTGCTACTACGATCAGTTGTGCAATCGCCTTGAAGCAGCTATTTTGCCTTGCTGTTTGCGCACTTATTACTTTTTTCACAATTATTCTGCTTTTTGTATTTGTTAATTTTGAATTGTCTGAAGTAATTGACTGCCGGCGTGCACGTCGATCGTCAGTGATTGTCTATCGTTTATGGTAAGTGCGTGTGTGTGTGTGTGTGCGAGCGTGTTTTAGAAGTCCCAGTAAGAATTTGTTTGTTATTTTATTATTCGTTGAATAATATTTTTTTCTTTTAATATGTTTCATTTAAAATTTTATTTTTCTTATACGTTGAATATCATTCTCATATCAGCGATCAGCCAGAGTTTGCGCTATGCGTATTTGTGCTCCGCCAGCAAAGTATAAGAGGTTTCACAAAAATTTATGTGCATTATCAAAGGGAGTGTTAAAGAAAAGAACAAATGGTTGCGTTAATTTCTTACTCCAAATTATTATAAAATTGCATCTAACACCGGAACTACTTACATACACTTGTGCTCATACAATTAGGCCACTACATAGAGCATGTGGATTTAACAAAAACGCAACATATATAAACCAAGCTTTTGCATAACGGTAATAAAATTAAGAACTGTTACCTATGACGAAAATAAGGAGACAAACAAAAACAAAAGTTAACAATGCATTTGGGTAAAGTTCAGAATAGTATCAAAATACGTAAAGCCACGTGTGCTCACAGAATTTAAGCCAGTGCAGGTTAAGTAAAGAAGATAATAATTTATTATAAAAGTTATAAAAGTAAAGCACAAAGTAGTTACTTTTAAGTTATTTTGTACTGGTTTTCGGATAATTTAAATAATTTTTTAGTCAGTATGGGGAAAAATAAGAGTTCAACTCCTCAGGAACGAAAAATTATATGGGAATGCTTTCAAAAGCATAAAAACGTTACAAAAGTAGCAGAGCTTCTGACTTTTTCGAGAGGAAGAGTTAAGAATGCACTCGAACATTTCAAAACAAAGACGAGTTTTGAGAATTTGCCGCGTAAAAAGCCAAGAAAGACCACGTGTTACGATGACAGAAAAATTGTTCACATGAGTAAGGTGGATCCTTTTTTGACTTCTACTGAAATAAGGACTCGAATGGAGGAGTACCATAACGTAAAAGTTTCAGCTCAAACCACCCGGCGGCGTTTACAAGAAAATTCCTTAAATGGGCGAATCGCATGAAGGAAACCTAACGTGTCCAAAAAAACGTTGCAAGAAGACTTAGCTTTACGAAGCAGCCTCAACAGAAAGACGCAAAATTCTGGGATCTAGTGGTATGGAGCGATGAATCCAAATTCAATGTATTTGGAAACGATGGCAGACCCTATGTAAGGCGACCCCCATTAACTGAGTTAAGTCCAAGGTATACTAAGAAGACTGTGAAACACGGGGGTTCTTTTGTAATGGTGTGGGGATGTTTCAACGCATCTGAGGTAGGCCCAATTGTTAAAATAGATGGAAAAATGACAGGTGTTATGTACAAAGATATCCTTGCGGAACATTTGGATGGCGACTATGCTGATGATCTGCCGTTAGCTCGGATTTTTCAGCAAGATAACGACCCCAAGCACTGCTCCAGGGGTGTTAAGGACTGGTTTGTGGCAAAGAAAATAAATTGTTTGGAGTGGCCGGCTCAAAACCTCGACTTGAACCCCATTGAAAATTTATGGGGCATTATTAAAAGGTCAGTTTCTGCTAGAAAACCGTGTAATAAAGCAACATTGTGGGCAATGATACACGAGGAATGGGGTAAAATTACACCGGACCAATGCAAGACACTAGTCCGAACAATGAACAGTCGCTGTAGGGAAGTTATTTTGAAAAAGGGTTTCCCAACAAAATACTAATCTAGCTTTGGTTAGTTTTTGACACGTTAATGTCGAATTTCCTTTAACTACAATAACTTTCTCACAGGTGGCTTAATTACATGAGCACTGAAATTTCATCATCATGAAGATATTTTTATTTTATTTTTTTAATGCGTACTTTGTTGCATATTTGTAAGTTAAAACAATTAAATACAACTAATTTCCTTTCTTAAAATGGTAATTGTTGTTTTTATTTGCCTTGTTTCAGTGAATTACCATGCCACGTTTTTTTAGTCCTACGAGTGGCCTAATTGTATGAGCACAACTGTATGCATATAAATCAGAGAAGTAGTGAAAAAAGTGTTATTTACTAACTGTTGAGTAGCTCGTGAAGGCTAACTAGAATTTTCGTCAGATAGAAGCGAAGTAGGGGTAGCTCATTAACACAGAGACAATTCTCAAAAATATGAAAGACTGAAGGCTTAAAGATGAAGTATAGCTATTTGTCCAAAGCAGCCATGAGCTTATACCTTATAGTGCTATATTTTCTTTAAAAAAAATTGTATATGTCTTATTATATGGCAATATTACGAAATATTATCATACAACCTGCGAAAATGTTGCGTATTTCATATG
This sequence comes from Anastrepha fraterculus, assembly GCA_037575425.1. NCBI lineage: Eukaryota > Metazoa > Arthropoda > Insecta > Diptera > Tephritidae > Anastrepha > Anastrepha fraterculus. The sequence continues at coordinate 9,086 of JAYXIM010041781.1, read as the reverse complement.
GGAATAGAGAAATTCAACACTTTCACAAATTGTATAATATATTGGTGTAATAAAATAGAACGATTTGCTTCCACTTCTCTGTAACAATTCCTGTTTCCGTACAACTACAAGGAGGCACAAAATTAATCATCCGGTTTTGTTTTTGAATAACTTTTTTATTAAAAAAAAAATATTAATATTACATATTCCAATAGGGTTATTAATTTAGCGCCACCTTGCATTGGAATGAACCTGTGTACACAGATAGACAGAAATCTGTTCGAAAACGTTTACCCTCACTTTTTGTATAGCGCAGAAAATTGTGTACTCCTGCCGGTTAGAGTGCAACATTTAGAGAAAAGAACACGCAGCTCTATGAATATGCGGATCACGAAGATCGTAAAACCTTGACGTCATTACTATATGACATTATTATTATATAAAAAAGAAAACACTATTAATAAATACTTACGGGTATTCGGTGCAAATGCCGAAAAGACTTTTGGATAGATAAATAACTGATACACGCGCCAATACGAACCACCTTGTACACGTCATAAAAAGAGTCCAGGAAAATAAAATTGAAGAAGATATTGAATTCATATCGTCGAAGTTATCCACAGACAAAAAGTTCATAATTTTGAAGACAGCAGTAAGCGGTAACTCAGTATTTCCAGTTGACGTCAGCACGAGAAAATCGATTAGGCATTGATAGCATTGAAATTGTCATACCTGATAAGTAATTGCAAACAAATGCCCTTCTGTCATCTTTCAACCATTTTTTGTGTGACTAAGACTTTTGATGCAACAAAATGTTAGTTCGAGTCGGACAAACCAACGAAATTACAAAAAATACAAAATATTCAAAGCCAATTTCGAGTCCAATGTACCTATTGCGCGGGTTTTTCTCGAATTTAATGGAATCTCGAATTCCATTTCGTTGGTTTTTCAGTTTTTAAAAATCAATTGCCTTGTTTTTGTTGAATGCATTATTTTAGACTCTAATACAGTTATGAATTTATTGCGCCATTTTGTTCATATGTATAGATGTATCAAAAATTGAAGCTAATCCTTATGAGAATAGTCATGGATTTTTATGTAGCAAGTTGTACATAGAACATCAGTTGGCTAATTAGAGCATAGAGGTGAGGTTAAAAAAACACTATTATTTGTGCTGAAAGAAGGATGAGGAAGATTACAGAGTTTAGAGCCGTTGAACGAGAATGGATTATATGATGTAATTAAAGTCATAGTGCTTCAGAGGCTCTGGTGTACGAATTAGTTTATATAATTTAAAACTATGACGAATACGCGGCCATCCACTTTTCATATAGGCAAATCGTTATTTTTACATGGCGCAGTCCTAGTAAGTGTGAATAATTGGCCGCTGCATTCTTTTTCGAAACCTAGTCACAGCAGTAGTGCAGCGGATATAAAATTTCGGAGAAGATTTCTGCAGAGCAGCAATAGTTTCAAAACGTCAGTGTGAAATTTTTAACCAATTGTTGCCAAGTAATATTATATTTCACTTTCCACCTCATAAATCTGTCTCTAGAACATTTCCTGCTTAGAAGGCGTATAGCACATGTGCATTGTGTAAAATTGCGAAACGTTCTGTGATATATACCGAAGTGCATTGTTCAAAGAAAATGCACTAAAGCACCTTGAAGCGGATGTTCTATGTACATATAAAGAAGTCAGCATGTGCAAATTTATATGCAAAAAAGTATAAATATCTATGTGTAGAAATAAACATTGTGTAGCACATATCCGACGTATTGACTTTTATGGCATTTTGACGCAGTCGTTCACTATTCGCACAATGCAATTCCGGCGAAACCTTTTACGGCAGCCACAAAATGACGCTAACAATAATAATCGAACGCACAGTGGGCAAGCAAACGGAATGTATGGGGTTGTAATATAAAGCTTTTAAACACGAGTATGATTAAAAAGTTTGATGAATAAAGAGGAAGGGAAAGTGAATGTTAAAAATATTTTCCCTTTTAGATACATATTTTTTTAAGCTAAAATGCATTTCTCCGATATTTCTTAAAGTTTATTTAGACCAGAAAAAAGTGTTTTGTCTGCATATTTTTCCCCACCTTGAAGCGCTTCTTTCATTTTTGGGGAAAAAAAGTTTTAGAAAAACGAAAAAAAAAAATATTAAAAAAAAAGTTTTAAATAAAAATAAATAAGAACTTTGAAAAATATAATAATAAAAAATATTTGAAAAGTAATATATTTTTTTCAAATTGTTAATAAAAAAAATTAGTTTTGTTTTTTATTGTTTTAATTTAATTCTGTTTTTGAAAACTAAAAAAAATTACAAAATATAAAATAATAATTGTATGGACAGCCGCTAAATCCATTCTATTGGAAGAAAAGTTAAGGGTTGTTAAGTGTTTCGAAGCTACATTTGCGTAGTAAGGGAAGCCAGCGCAACATGAATCTTGAAAACGGGTGCATTGTCGTGCAAAATATGCACATCTCGAGTCCATTTTTCTTTTATTTCTGCATCAATGTCAGTTTTTTCTAAAAGCATAGCTTAGTAGCGGTTGCCCCTCGGCAGTCAATGGCAAACTTCTGAATGTATTTCTGACACAAAAAAGGCCCTCATAAAAAACCATCTGCTATCAGGAGGCGTCATAAAACAATTACTCACTCCATTTGTGTAAAAACATCAAGACGCACCCCACAAATGGGAGGAGGAGCTCGACCAGTCACATTATAGAAGTGTACACGCCAATTATTTATTTATTTTATTTATCTATTTATTTATTTTAATAGTCTAGTGTTTTCACACAGCCATTTTTTTTGTTTTAAATGACCAACAAGTTGCTCTCTGAACCCAACCAAAAAGTAGCCATCACCATTATAGCACTTTATGACATCTTGAACTCTTAGGCTCATATACTCATATACTTTTGCTTCGGCTCAAGCTCATAGTCATGAACCAAAATATCTCCTACAGCAGCTATCCAGTTCATAAGTTTATCACTGTTCCCACTACACAGATTCGAAAAATTGCGTTGAAAATCGAGATATTCTCTGCAATCTTCTTGCGTTGATTTTAGACGTATCAAAATGATTATGGAGGAATTATTTTGAGTGATGGAAATCTTATTTTTGTGTTTGTTTACTGCAGCTAAATCTTCCGATAGAGTGATTCATTTTGCGCCCCCAGGTACTTCAACAAGTTTACTTTGATTTCTGTTTTTGCCTACTATGTCTACGGATGTCACCTCAACCAGCCGGCCTGAGCGCAGATCTTCTTCAATTTACTCTATACCCTTATCTATACTTCTATACTAATATTATAAAGAGGAAAACTTTGTTTGTTTGATTGTTTGGTTGTAATGAATAGGCTCAAAAACTACTGGACCGATTTTAAAAATTCTTTCACCATTCGAAAGCTACATCATCCACGAGTAACATGGATTATATTTTATTTTGGAAATAGGGCTCGAGATATAGGTCAAAACGTGGACCCGGGTAACCTTCGGATGTGTATGTACAATATGGGTATCAAATGAAAGCTGTTGATAAGTGCTTTAATACGGGGTAATTTTCATACCTATTGATGACTAGGGTCTCGAAATATATGCCAAAACGTGGACCGGCCGTGTCTTTGCACCGAATTAAACCAAACTTACACACATTGTTAAGGAGGTATTGAAGATGGTTTCCGTATAGTTTGGATACCTATTGGTAGATAGGCTCTCGAGATATAGGTCAAAACGTGGACCCGGGTAACCTTCGGATGTGTATGTACAATATGGGTATCAAATGGAAGCTGTTGGTGAATGCTTTAGTCCAGAGTATTTCCATCCGCTCCGTGACTAGGGTCTCGAGATAGAGACCAAAACGTGGACCCGGGTAACCTTTGGTTGTGTATGTACAATATGGGTATCAAATGAAAGCTGTTGATAAGTGCTTTAATACGGGGTAATTTTCATACCTATTGATGACTAGGGTCTCGAAATATATGCCAAAACGTGGACCCGCCGTGTCTTTGCACCGAATTAAACCAAACTTACGCACATTGTTAAGTAAGTATTGAAAATGGGTTTCGTAAAGTATGGTTGTAATTCGGAGCACTGGCAACGGGTACAGCGTTCTTTTGAACCAACCATAATGTCGCTTACTTTTTTAGCGCTTGGGGCGGAACGTTCAAATTGACAGTGTGAGTTACAATGTGTCAATATTTCTTTCTGATTTGGATGACATAAGGAAAAAACGTAAGTGCAACATGTAAAAATTGTTTGTGAATTTTTTTGGAGTGGATTTTGGAACAGTGAATAATTTCTTACGAAATTTGAGAATTTAATGTGAAATCCGAATGAAATTATGTGTTCGTGGAAAAAACATTTTTTTTTCGTTTTTTTTTTTTTTGAAAAATATAAATGGATAATGGTTAAAAAAGCTCCAATGCTTAATAAAACATATAAATTGAAACGAAAAACTCATGGATGATCAGGAAAAAAGACGATTGTTTATTCATATGCGTTGATTTGAAATTTAAAAACAATCTTCTTTTTTCCTGATTTTCAATTTATATTTTATATTTACTCAAAAACAAATAGAAAAACAAAAAATATTGTTTATGCCAAAGTGCTTGAATAAAGAATAAAGAAATAAATAATATGAAAATCATATATTTTCTGTTCTAAACCATATCTATTCTATTTTAGTGTGCCCAGCGAAGGGGGCCGGGTTTTCTAGTTGAATATACAAGGCAAGAATTTTCGTAAATAAATTAAATATTTTCTTTAATGGATCTATGGTCAATTTCATTGCTTGCTGAAGAACTTAATGAAGCTTAATTCTTTTCATAGTTGAGGTTTTCCTCTCGATTGACTGATTTAATAGACGATTAGACGAGATTTAATATACAATGGGACGAGATTTAATAGACGAATAGATTTCAAAGCTCAAACAAATTTCCCTAAACTTAAACTTCCAAATCTTTATTGTAAGCTAATCTTCCATTTTCCAACCCCGTCGATTTGATTTTAACAAAAAATCTATATTAATATTGTATAAAATTCAGTTGAGTTCTTATAATAATCCATTTATAATTGGACACAAGGTATGCAATTTCCTTCTACGAATTTGTTTGTTTAGTTGCAGTATTCAGTTATTTATATTAAATTGTCAATAGAGCCACACATTTGTTTGTAATCAATTATATATTCTATGTATATATATACGAATACACATTCACATCCATACATAGCACTAGCATACATGAAACACCTTTGCCCCATTTGTCATGTGAGCCTTAGGTGCCGCTTTGGTTTGCTTATAACCAGCTGGCAAATTTCATCTTTGCGATATTAATTCGCTGCACTGAAATTTTAAAATGTAGCAAACCAAATTCTAAGAAGCTGCCAGCTGCCACTTTGCACTATTTTGCCCCATAATAAATCAGTTTCCAAGCGCGTTAGCCGGTTAAACAAATTATTCACCAGCTGGCTAAAAGTGTTATAAATGAATACACTTTCTCCGTCATTCGTCTGTGTTGTCGATTATCCGCTTAATTTCGTTGTTGTTGGTGTTGTTATTGTATTTTTTGTTAGCTTCAGACGCGTTGCAAATTCATGGTCAATCCTAAAATTTCCATTTCAGGAATATATAAACGCTTTAAGTGAGGCGAGTAGCAAGTTGCAAGTTTCTTGCCACATGCAACACAGCGGGTCAATAAAAAAATCCACGAATTGGTATATATACATACATATATTATATTAGCTATATATATTTTTATACCACACAGCCATACACACGTACATTTGAATACCCAGCAAACCAAAACGGGAATGCTTAGAAATTAACTTACTACTGACGGGCCATTTTACTTGCTTGAGTACCACGGGGGATCATAAAATTCCCTGAACATATTTTCGAAATACAAATTCATTCCTCAAAAGTGATATTGTCGCCTTCACAGTGCTCCCCGTCAACTGTCACGCACTCATTCCAATGTTTGATCCAGCTCTTCACACATTTCTGCAACTCTATTTTCGCTTAAACCAACAGAACCGTCTTCGATTTCTCCATTACTTCCTTTCGGTTCTTCAAACGCGTTCTCTGTAGTGATTTTTTGTTTCAATCAAACAGAAAAAAATCTCAGGGAATCATATCACGTGATTTCGATGGTTGCTGGATGTTCTTGGTGAAAAATTCACGGATAATGATGGCACTATGCGACGGTGCGTTATCATGGTGCAAAATCGACGAGTTGTTTTCCGATAAATCCTTTCTTTTCTGGTGAATCGCTTCACGTAAATGTCTTATAACGCCCAAATAATAGTCCTTATTAACTGTCTGGCCTCTGGGCGGCCGTCGGAGCCGAATGGGTTGGTGCGTGACTACCATTCGGGGAAATTATAGAAAGAGTTTCTAATAGCGCTAAACGTCCGAGTATTCGGACATGAAAAAGCTCCTCATAAAACCATTTGCTGTTCGTAGTCGTGTTTGGTCTTCGTTAATTCGGAGCTCTCCACACACTCGCCTGATATATGGATTGAGTCTCCAGTAATGATGCCGGGTCGGATTCAGCCTTGGAAATCATGTCTTTGGCGACCGTCCAACACCATCCCTTTCTTGCATGAAAAGGGTCCCAAAGGACTTACTTTACAGCAACACGGCGCAAACCCAAATCATGGACTACAATATCCTGAACAGATCCATTAGCAATGTTCAAGTCCTCTGCCAGCACTCTGATGGTGATGTTTTCACTTTATTGATCGACGGCCTGCCAATACGTTCGTCATTCTCTATGGACTCATGATCTCTTCTGAAGCGTCCATGTCACTCGAAAACGGCTATTTTCTTTAGAGTATCTTTTTAACGCAAAAATTTAATACAAATTGATTGTTACAAATTCAGATACATTTTTAAAACTGTAAAAAATCGAACACACGAAAAAAAAAATAAATAATTGGCGTGTACTCTTCTCTTAGGTGTTTGGCCGATCTCCTCCTATTTGTGGGGTGCGTCTTGACGTTGTTCCACAAATGGAGAGACCTACAGTTTTAACCCGACTCCGAACGGCAAATGGTTTTTTATGAGGAAGTGTTTTATGGCAGAAGGGGCGACCGCTACTAAAAAAAAACTTTTTCATTTTGCAAAGATAGATTTATTCAAGACGGCGTAACTATTATAAATGTCAAGGTGGGCAATTAACTGAAATCAGTTGACTTCGTGCATCACTTGCCGATTGTTTTGATGAAGGTGGTAAATACCCAAGATCTAGCTTGTTTTTGATTGAATTTATGGTTTAAATCAATATTTATTTATTCGTTATCACTAATGCTGCCTAATGACTGCTCAAGAAGTAGAGAGAGGGACGGCTACATACGTAAAGGGCTCCAAGTTATCGAAGACATTTCATTCCATTCCTTTTAATAAAGATATGTGTGCCCATTCTGTGTATCATCCATTGATATTATAAATTTGAATTCTAAAATGCCTTCAAGATCTGAGCTATGTTGAAAATTTTAAACTTTTTGATTATCTGATAGTTTAAAGTTGACTTAAAAAATTTGTTCGTATGCATATTTTTATACTCATTGTGAGGGTTAATTGGGTGTACATGCGAAAGTGCGCATAGAAATGAAAATAACATCCACACGAAATGAAAATGAAATTTCCTAGCAGGAAAATTTGTCAGAGCTCAATGTGCGCTTGCAGCTGTGCACCCATACTTGAACATATTCTTAGATTGTATTTGAAAATATACACATACATATACATACATTTATACATGTCTTATCATACATATGCATACATGCATATATATATCCACAAAATGATATAGCTAAACGCGCCAAGTTAGCGCTGTCGCCGAACACTCGCACTTACTACGAGTATAAGTCATTGTGCGTAAAATCGCAATTTTTCACCTCGCTTTGCAACGCAAGTCAAGTGCTGTTGGTCGATTGCTGGCTCCCGGCTGCTGCGTGCTGGCAGTATGCAGCAGTTTTCCATCAAACAGTGCGTACCATAAAATAATAAATGTGAATAAAAATACACCATGATGACAGTCTGATACTGTAAACAGCTCTAAAGATCCTTAAAGGATGTTTATTTTAAAGGACTTACAAAATGATGTATTCTCAATTTGGGATAATTCTTGTTAGGGAGCTGCCGAAGAGCTTGCCTAGCAATTTTTGAATGAAAAACAAAAATTGCCCCAAAAATGTGCAAGATTTAAGTATCGCATTTGCCCAGTCTTGAACCCTCCCAACTCGCATCACTAACTGCTCCGTTCACAAACGGGTGCAATGTTAATTATTTACCCTTTTAAAGAAATCCATGACTTACGTTTTTCCACGCAGCTACTTCTACACGAAACATTGTGAAACAGTGCCATTATATCGGTTTTGAGTCCACATTAAGAGGCACAACAAATGCCGAAAACTGGATGTTTTCACTTGGCAGGATGATTCCTGCAGTATTTTCCAATATGTGAAATACTGGCTGTAGATTTGACTCATTACGATCTCTATTTTTAAGTCTATTATGCGCCCACTTTCCTTATTCTATGCAGAATTGTTACTTAATCTGTAACACCATTTTAATCATACTCAAAAAAGAAGATTTGTTATTATTGTAGGAGCACAAAACGCGCCAAAAATGCTGAGTCGTTACAGTAGGATAAATTCGACCTTCACGGAAAAAAGAGGTTATAATCATTGCGACTAAGAAAGATGTTAAACTTAAGAGTGCGTGCACAAACTTATTGAAATCACTGTACTTACATATGTATGTACATACATATACCAGATAAGCTGCGTTACCAATCAAGATTTTCCTATTTCCAATGCTGACGGCAATTCGTTGCTGCACGTCTGCAACCTTCGAAATCGCCTTATTGTCTCGGTGTTTTTATTTTCTTTTTGCTAACAAATTTCTCTGCTACGCATAACTGCTATCTATTTATTGCTTACATGTCGACGATCCTGTCGCTGCTGTCATTGGCCGTCTTGGGAAATTAGGCAGCAATGAGAGCAAAACCGTCTATTGACAATATTCGATACAAACAAGCAATAAATACTTTATTTTCGTGAATCAATTTAAGTATATTTATTTATTTATTCACT